>JARFNZ010141516.1:0-10475 GCA_031763405.1 Balanus nubilus
TGATAGTACTTGTTTAGATAGGTACTTTCGTTTAAAATGTGGAAATAAGATTTGGGACACCCGGTACATAATTGAGTTGTAATTGGAAGGTTTTTCATATATGCTCAGTGGACATGCCTTGAACCCATTTACCCCCCCCCCCCCCCACCGCAACTGTTTTTTTTATTACTTTTAGCATTTTACATTTATCAAAAGGAAGTCGGAAAAACATTGTGTCGGATGTCAAAGGTGTGCACACAGGCCACAGCTGACAGTACATGCACTTTTGTAAATTTACATGAACGGATATTATGATAAAAAAAAACATGAGAATGTCTCCAACGGTTACGAATGGGGTTCACCTAACATATGGTTAGTCGAAATCATAATGATTCCGCGAAATAAAGCACAACGATGTAGCCACATTTCAGTGTATTGATTATCAGCACGGCACCAGATAGACTAATGTATTTGTCACGTCTGTCAACACTAAACAGTGTTGTTGCATTGCGGTCAAAATATACAGCTTGTGGAATGGTTTTTAAGATGATACCTGTAACATCGCTGCGTACTTACTAGCATCACTCTCTGTCATAGTGACGACCGTTGCCTCAGGTCAGAACTCAATGTTGGGATGCCCAAAGGCATCCAGCAGCATCCTTTTGTAGAGCTCGATGTCGAGAGTTTCCACGATGTTGACGTTGAGGTGTGACACGTTCCTGGTGACCGCGCGTCGGTCGACCACCATCTGACCGCGTGTAAACTCACCCTGCAGCTCCACCGTGGCCTGCGGCGAGTAAACGGTGCCGCCTCGTTAGCGGCGGCAGGCACAACTAATGGGGCTCGGTAAAGCTATCCACATCTGCGCTGTGGACGACGGCCGGAAAGTGAACAGTAGCCGGTGAGTTTTCACTCGCGCCGCGGCTCCGGTGCGTCTCGCGGGAGGCATGCCAAAGACACCGGCAGTGATGCGGTGGCAGGTACGTTCATGCGGACTGCACTATTCCGATAACCTCCCCGCAGCCGGCGGCGGGGTCAGTACGTCCTGTTCAGTGTTCAGTATGTGTTGCTGCCCATCGTTACCTGCCTCACCGCGGCTTGCGAGTTCAGCATGGTTAGCCTGCGCCTCACTACATAGTGCAGTGTTCCATCTCAGACCAAAAACTGTGCAGAAGTCGTTACGGCTTCCATATTGCATGTATTTATTGAATTGAACATTATGAACAAAATGATTCGGTGTTATCAGAGGTGTCGTATGGTACCATTACTTGTCTGCCCTTAGCATTGTATCGGGTCGTGTTGGGCCAACTATTTAAAATGATTCATATACATAGCTCTTAGGCATGGCCGCAAGTGAGGCGAAAATGTATGTATTGAACTCGTGATTGCTTTAATTCCTTAGGAAATGTTTGTTCTACCATTTCTTGCATTAATCTAGACGTGTTAACCGAAACAAAAAAGTGAAGTAATATGGTCAACCGAAAAAAAGACGTCGGAATGGCGTCGTATTCTACATTTGTTGTAAAACGTGGTATTCACAAAAATGCTGTCAAAAGTCAAACGAGCAGTGGAGGGGGGCTAAATCCGCGACCCAACGTCAAGACTGTCGCACAATGTGTAAAATGTAATTCTAGGTAGGTATGTAAAAACAGCGGTGCTGTGCGCCGCTGTTTTTGCGCGCCTATGCTCGAAAAACCGAAGTGGGGTGACAGTATCCATTAAGAATACGGCTATTGGTGAGGGGGGCCCGTCGTCCATGGAGGCCCGTACTCAAGGTTTTGACCCCTTGCCCCTGCCCCGAAATGAAATCCTGGTTGTGCCACTGGTACACTGGCGAGGGCTGTACCACGTACGAACTCGTTTTGCGCTTCGCGCTCGCTCGTTAATTATCCAACAATTATACATCAACTCACCTAACACTGCATTTGTGAGGAAGAATGATGGCTGGTGCATATGGTAGCGCTTATATGCTTTCATATGCTTGAAAGCATATGGAATATGCTCGGACCATATGCTTCTATATGATCTTACAAATAAAGCAACAGAGCGTTTCTGGCCGTTCGCTATAGGCGACTCACACGCAACAACACGACTCACGACATCGTACGCAAAAACTAATGTCAGATTTGGAATTGGCGCTTTTTGCTGCGTGTCACTGGCGTATTTGTTCATGAAAATTGTTTTTTTTTTAGTCGTTTTACGGCGGTTGTAGTGTATTAACAGGATGCGTTTATTTTCTATGCGCCTTCTCTTGCGCCAGCTCCGGCGATTCGTTTTCATTTGCGGCTGTCGTGCCGCGTGTGTGAATGCATTTTTTTCGAAACTTTCTAGGAAGACGTCAAATTGATGCCCGATACGGTATCAATAGTTTCACGTCGATATTTATAATCGTTTTGAAGCTATTGTGAAAATCCGGGAGGGGTAAAATTTACCCCCCAACGGGGCGTGGGTTAACAGTCAGAAAGAATGCAAAATGTTTACTCGATTGAAACCCAAATTGTGGGGAGAATCCGGTTGCAAACCTTATATTTTTTTCCATAATCTGTGGCGTTATTGTTCAAAAAAGTTGGTGCGTATCACACATTTATAGGTGTCGGAGTGTGGCGTGCATAGCCAGTCTGTTTGAGTACAACATTTGAGTAGTAAATAGAACAGACTAAGTCCAGGAACACGATGTGTAAGACAGGTAAAGCTGTGTCCCCTGCATTTCCCGGACAACGTCGGGCACATCAGCTAGTATGCAATATTAAGTTTCTGCTCATATTCCTCACGCACCACTTCTCAGGATAAAACAGTACATGTATTCGACAATAGAGATTTACACACCGGATCAATTGACTAGAAGTGATTTCTGACATGGATATGAAACTGCCATCTCAATTCAATACGACATTATAAAGGTGGGATATTGCCTGTAATTTGCCAAGTGGCGACGGCTATAGCTCCAACCACCGCGCAGCTGATCTTCCGTGAACTGCCGAGCCAGCGGGACGGGTACTCACGTGGTACGTGCTCGTCTTGAGAGCGACCTGCGGCCTTAGGAGGAGGGCGGCCGCCGCCTGGTCGCACGTGATCCAGCTGCCGAGCTCCTGCCGCCGCAGAATATCTGCCTCGGCGGCGTTGAAGAGCCGCGCGGCCGCCGTCTCCGCCGACCCCAGCACCTGCTTCCGCCACTCCTGCCGCGGCAGAATAGCGGATGGGATATGCAACTGTCTCATGGGCGGTCCCCACATCCACCGTAAGATAAGGGGTGGTAAGATATCGTAAGACATCGGGAGATATCGAGAGAGATCGGTCAATAACGGGAGCGCAGTCAGCTGATTGTTGACGACTTTGGATATGAGGACCGGTGATTCGGGTGAGTTTTGAGCTTGCCGCGGCTTGCCGGTTTCTTACGATCTCTCACGATCTTGTACGGTCGTGAAGACCGTGAAGGATCGTTCAGAAGTTGAACAATGTTGAACTTTATGTTGGTTCCATGTGTCCTTTGTGGTCCTCTGATATTGTGAAACGGTTCTTTGCATTGCAGTGATACGAATCAGTGGAATTATGAAATATCTTTTGTAAATGTTAAAAATGGAAGGTAAATAGTCCAATATTTGCTTATATTCTGACTTAGATATTCTACACTCTGCAGGGGACTGCACTTTCTTCAGTAGGTACAGTTTACTGAAGAAGATCAAAGGCAAACAAATATGCTAAGAACTGTTTCTCTCAGCCGCGAGGCCTGTGTGGAACGGCACTGGAAATACGTTAAAAATGTTAATAAAGACATCGTGACTCCGTGGCTCCGTACCTAATCAACATGCTTAAAAACAACATTCGAGCTTCAAGGCATGGATGGATTTTGTTCAGGAAAAGTTGGTAGGGCAAGAAGTCATGCTGGCTGATTGTTTTGCACGACTAAGTCGACAATTTTTACGCCAGGGAGCATTGAAGTTTGTTTGAAACGGCTTTTGAAATGGTTTTTGTGGACAATGATCATTTTAAAACCAAAAAACTTCAAATCTGACAAAACTTAGTGGGGCAAATCAAAAAGTTGGTGAGGTAAAACTCAAAGTTGGTGGGGCACCTGCCCCACCAACTGTATAGGAAACTCCACCCGTGCTTCAAGGTCGTGTAATTATATATTTCAGCCATTCATACATCGGAATCGAAGAAAGAAAACGTTAAATCACCTTTCACAACTAGCATTTCAACAGCGTTGGTTGCTGGGGATGACTGAAGCACTAGCCAATACATCGGCTGTCTGTAGCAGTGTCGGAAGGGCTGGAACGTCAAAGGGTAATATCCGGGTAGCATACCCGATTTTAGCACCACCTTTGTCCTCGGCACCTTATCAATGGGACGAGCTCAGTAAGGGCAGTGTCTCCGTGGGACGTCGGCTGGCCGTCTGGGTCAAAGACAAGGTGCTGTCGGAACATGCGTGCTGGTCGAACTAAATGACCACTTGACCATGCAAACCACTGTCTTCAATTTCTGTTCAATTCATGTGGATTTCAATTTTCTTGCGTAACGGCGAAATAACCCATTGTTCTTGTTTACTCCGCCTTCGGGAACAAGAAGTAACAGAACATAGTTGTAGGTGTTATAGTAGATACCTTCCAAGTTCCAGGATTCACTTAATTGGTTGCAGTTACATATTAATACAAATATGTTGTGGATATTGAAGTGTTAATTATTACTTTTTGTCATACGACTGCATATAAATTATTAAAGGGTCGAAGTACAATCGTACTCCAGGAATAAAACTGCGTGAACTGCGAAGCACGTTTGAAGATTGTTATGGTTTAAAAGATAATTGCACGTGGTAAAACTTAACTATGTCCAGTGCCAGGCGCTTAGAAAACACATTTTCCAGCATCAGTAGTGAACTATAAAAAACGTACCAGAAAACAAAATAAAAGAACACGTAAAATGCGAGTCTGCTTGCCTTCTGCACTAGCTCCGTGCCGCTGGGCGGACTGCAGCAAGGCCGTACATAGTGCAGATGGAATGCAGATGCCACGGTCGCCGCGTCTTTTTTACGTGGAGATATCTCATTGGTTGCTATGCAGTGACGTCATCGCAATTCGCAACCGCTGCGCCCCATATCGCCCGATATTGCACGATATTGTACGATGTCTTACCATGTTGCCAAATCCGCCGTTAAATGCTGACGATGTTGCCAAGTCTAGTGATGTTCAACTTTGCGCAAAAGTCACTGGATAAACGATCTCTCACGATGTCTTACAATATCTTACCAGCCCACCTCTTACGGTGGATGTGGGACCCGTCCATTATAGTGTATAGTTCTATCTTTTCGTTGGACTAGCCTGTGATCAAACTCGTCATGGTCTCTCCGATGCCATCATGGTCAGTGCAATGACCTCAATATTCCTCAATGTTAAAATGAATAAGAGGTGAGTGAACCCATGAAAATAAACGCCGACAAAGCGAGTTCAATTGTTGGGTAGCATGATAACTTTATTCATAGGCTCTCCCAGTTCATTCACCTTTCATTCATTTTAACATTGAGGAATTTTGGGTCAATTGAACTGACCATGATGACATCGTGGTTATTATTATACAAATAAAATATACAAAGCATTATTTGTTTACACCACAGACATTTTTCAGTATGGCATTTGTTAGGCAGGAGCCATAGCAGTTTGGACTACCCCATTCAGGGATGCCGAATGGACGTACGGACGGACGTTACTAAACAAATTTAAGCAAGATGTATCAGCATATCGTGCTAAACAAAACTGAATTTACCATAAAAAAAATTCCAGATGATCCCGAAATTTCTAACAATTTCCCCATGTTTTTTTAATTCCCTGAATACACATTCCCTGAATACGCGAATACGCATTCCCTGAATAATCCCTGGTTTTTAACTTCAAATGCATGTTTTGAGGCGATAAGACCTACATGTTTAACCTACATGTTAAGGACCTACAAAAAAATCCATAAAAATCGGTCGAAAAATACGATAACAATGACTTGGAAAATGTGTAAAATTTGACCATTTTTGGCCTCCGACGACCCGCTATTTCTGGCCACAAATGTTTTTCTTCGAATACTATGAAGATCTCGTCACGGCGCATCCAATGGTGTTTATTTTTATCGAAATCGGTCTAGTAGATCTCGATATCGTTGGGGTGAGCAGAACATGTTTCCTTCCCCCTCGCAGGTCAACGTAATTCTGGCCGTCCCCAGGGAAAAGGCTTAAATAAAGGCGCTCGGTCGAAAGTGTCCTCCGCAAAGTATTACAGTTGGGTAGGTTCTAGAGATGCAATATTTTGCCTAAAATCGAATACCGGCCCCAAACCACACCGCCACATTAGCTAAAAATGCCGGCAATATACCGGCGCTGTCATTGCCATTGCATTATCACACATGCTCAAATACCGAGTAAATACCGCCGACACTGCAAATATATAGGCATGCCAGTATGGCGGTACACAAATATTGCACCTCTGGTAGGTTCAATGTAAGTTAAATAAATTTGAAGCCTAAGCAGATTTGTATACTTTGTATAAATTTAGTCCGAACCTTTTGAATGGACGGATTTGCGAGATCAGAACCCGCGCTAAGCAGAGCTGGTTGCGCAGGTCCTGACCTCTATCGTCCGATCGGCAAATTCAGTGTAGCCGTCAGAGTATGGACCTTGCCTTCACGTTAATACGTTAATACGTGAATATTTTTTTTTGAAATATAGGCACACTTTGGGATGTGTGCCTTTTGACAAAAAAAAGCAAATACATTATTAACGGCTATTAACGACAAGAGAAGTTCTGAAAATGTGAACATTTGTATCTTGCTGTCTTTACGATGATAACCAAACCTTCATAGACTTTGTATTGATTTCAAGAACACGTATCGTTTTAAGTTTTCCAGCAGATCTGTTCTTGCATTGTTAAGGTTGTGCTTCAGACAGAGGTCTCCGATATAGAGAGCAATACAGCTTTCCATGTCCAGGTCGTGGTTGAGACAGAGCTCCCCTTTTACAGAGCAATGCAGCTTACCATGTCCAGGTCGTGGTTGAGACAGAGTTCCCCTTTTAGAGAGCAATGCAGCTTACCATGTCCAGGCCGTGGTTGAGACGGAGCTCCCCTTTTAGAGAGCAATGCAGCTTACCATGTCCACTGTCCAGGCCGTGGTTGAGACAGAGCTCCCCTTTTAGAGGGCAATGCAGCTTACCATGTCCAGGTCGTGGTTGAGACAGAGCTCCCCTTTTAGAGGGCAATGCAGCTTACCATGTCCAGGTCGTGGTTGAGACGGAGCTCCCCTTTTAGGGAGCAATGCAGCTTACCATGTCCAGGCTGTGGCTGAGACATAGTTCCCAGCTGGCGATGGTGACGGGCCGGCGTGCAGACGCAAGGACGATGCTGGCAGCCCCCGGATCCGAAAGAAAATTAAACTCGGCTGATGGAGTGGTGTTTCCCAAACCTGTCCAAGCAATAAAAAACATGGCATGAATATGTTAGAAATAAAGTGCAGTTCAGAGTTTCTTTTATACTATTGAATATACTATTACATATCCTATCAAATATTCACTACTATTTTTCCAATAAAATATACTACTTCTATCTATGCAGTAGCTCAGTATACAGAAGAGAGAGCGCTGAGCTTTGACCACCTGGCAGTTGGTTAGAGTCACTTCGGTTCGCTATCTGCTCCTGACCGGGATGGCCTGCGGTCGGAGGCAGCGGCCGCACTCAAGGTCAGTTGACGTCAGAGAGCGGGCCGTGCCGTGTTCGGCTATGTTGGGCACGTGAGACTCCCGGTCTAAATTTTGCCGGCTACCCGGAATTTTCCGCTCAGACGATAGAGGTCGGCACCTGCGCAACAAGCTCTGCTTAGCGCGGGTTCTCCTCTCGCCAATCCGTCCATTCAAAAGGTCTGAACTAAATGTATATAATTTTTAATCATTTTCACGGAATATGAAAACACACCATGTATTTAATATTGATGGCAAAGCATTCACAGAAATATGCTGATAAAACGAGTGTTTATCTCACCTGTAAAGTTGCCACCCATGACAAAAATGTCTTTGACGTTGCTGGCGAATTCTGGGTCCATGCGAGTCGCCATAGCAATGTTAGTCAGCGGTGCCATTGCCAGAATATTCAGCTCACCTGTAAGGTGATACGAAAAAACGATACATAAACAAAAACATGCATACTATCACTAGGGTAATATGCTTCTTATTTCCAAATGAAATTTCGTCTAGCGGGGCAGAGCCTTCCGGGGGCCTTCCAGCAAGGGCCTCCCAGCAAAGGGCCTCCCAGCAAGGACCTCTTCGCAAGGGGCCTCCTAGCAAGAGCCTCCCAGCAAGGGGCATCCCAGGTGCACACAGAGAATATTGACCCTACATGTGGATAAACAAACTCCTCAGAATACAGGAACCCAGTGTTGGCAGGTATCCCAATTCCGTCTAGAATAGTTGTACAACAATTGCGTCGGTTTCTGTACGCCCTTAGTGCATATTAACTTACGGATGGGGTACATATACAGACTGTGGTGCACATGTAACCTGCTTTTAGAGTTATGTTCACGCCAAATAGGGTACCAACACCTTTAAAAATTTACAGGTAAAAGGTAACATTGCCCCACATGAAAGTAGGGGAAAACGGGACAAGATGGACACCAAACAGTTTTTTTGCTATAGAGCGCCGGTTATTCGTCCTAGGAAAACCGTAACTAGATCATTTTGAAGGCTGATCAATTGCCCATCTCTCGTAGAAACGATGACATGACACCTTAATCATTGATACAAATCAATGGCGCTCATAAATATAAGGCAATGTGTTTTGCCCCTTGCTAGGGGCAAAATGGACCAACCTCTGGGGTAAAATGGTCAATTCATTATTGGTAATAGGGGCGTCGCCACGGATTTTTTTTCCTGGGGGGACGCATCCCAACGTCTCCATAAACGACCGCATCAATTTTACACATCTTGTTTCGAAAGAAATACTTGGGTATACTCTAGTTAATTCATTTGATTGTGAGACTCAATATACCAGTCACGACGAAATTTTGGTCAAAATCGAAGATAAAAATTATATTTAAAAAATTGACATTCACACACAACTGAAACCCATTATTTTACCGATTAGAGATGATCATCAATAAAGATATTTCATTCTTTATTCGTGCCCATTCATGCTAACGTTTTGCTTGAAAAGTTATCTTTCCTATTATCTGCGAGATTTACACATGTCAGGGGTGGGGTGCATCTGCACGTGCGCACGCGCACACCTCTTTTCTATATCTTGGAAACGGCTGAGCCGATTGTGTTGTGTGTGCTTAGGGACCTATTAGCTACGAGATTTAGGTACACAAGTCGGATGGGTGCATCTGCTTCTGCACGCGCGCTCACGTGCACACCCATTTCCTTTATCTCGGGACGGCTGAGCCGATTATGTTCAATAGTCAGTGTAAATTGCGTCGGCAATGGTATAGCATTTTAACTAGCTAAAATGTTATACCATTGCATTTTAGCTAGCTAAAATGCTATAAGCATAGCTATCAAGCATTTTTAAAGAAATTTTACTAAGAAGCGTGCTACGTCCAGAATGCAACCCTGATTGTCGATTTCACTATAGAGGCGAACCCCTTTTTACATTTACTAAGAGCGCGCTCGCTCGTTAATCGCCGACCACGGCGTCTTACTGGTATTGTTGCAGTACAAATATAAAATAAGCTAAATATCTATGCTGAGCACCTTGACCTACGCTTTGATGGAGATATGCCAGCATCATTGCCAGGATAGGACCAAGCTCCGTTGGCATATCTATGCTGCGATCTTGTATAGGTGAAACTGAAGATGGATGTTGATCAGCGTCTTCGCCAGGATTGGCCTGGCTCAGCTTACCAACCAAAACCACTGGATCCGACGGCGAGGAGTCAGACAAAAGACCAAAAAGCGCTGTGCATTGACAGACCTTGATGGAGTGTATCGGCGTAGCGACAGTCACAGAACTACGCGTCAGGGGAATAATCTTTGTCTTCCAAAAATCAGGTGAGAAGCTGGAAAAAACTATTTATGTTCTGCGTCTGCGTTGAACGAGCTTCCGCCAGATGTGCGTAACAGCACTTTGTTTGATTTTAAGCGCAAGCTGAAGAAACGGTATTTTATGCGGGAGCCGCGTGGCTTAGGTAGTTAGGTAACGATGGCCTGTATGAGTGGTTGTATGAGTGTGTCCCGATGTACCTGCTGCTGAGTCGACCTGACCTCGTTAATAGCCATGATGAGTGGATGAGAGTTGTGAAGTACAAATAAATAAATAAATAATATTGTGTTTGGAGTCAATATGTCAGCGCATCAAGGGAATGGGTGATAGGGGCAGCTCCCGGCGGGGAGACAGCCAGGAAAGGGGAAGGAACAGCTCCCGGATGGAACGGGTCAATGCCAGAAGGGCACGTCGCCGACACTGCCCGAGAGACTGCCAGGGTAAGGAAGGGACAGCTCCCGGATGGAACAGGTCAATGCCAGAAGGGCACATCGC
>JARFNZ010141527.1:0-10474 GCA_031763405.1 Balanus nubilus
GCCCATAACTTGAGAACCAATGGCCGTAGAGAGACGCGCAAGGCGGCAAACGAAAGCTCTCAACGAGGCGCATCTTTAAAGATCTTAAAATTTAAGTTGCAAGGTCATGGGTCAGGTCAGGGTCAGGACAAATGTCAAAAATGAGCGTTTACGCATTAAGGGTTTAGAGACATTACGTTCCGTATCTCTGTTCGTTAACTCATCCAAAGTCCTCTTAAAAGTATTGTGAAGGTACTCCAGTAGTGAAAATCGGTACTAAGCAAAGGTCAAGCTCAGGTCACGAAGGTCGCTAAGTGCAAAAGTTGCATAAAAGTCGTGTGACAAATGTTTTATGGGTAGTTTCAGACATAGAATGCGATGTTAAGGTTCATTTTGCAATATGACCCCATTTTGAGTCAAGGTCAGGTCAAGGTCAGGCCAAGGTCAGGTTAAAAAGGTCAAATTTTGAAACGCATAATTTGTGAAACTTAACACATGTTTCTGGGCCAGTTTTGTCTCAGGATTCCAATGGTGACATTTTTTTTTCGTAGGTGGTCTAAAACGGCCACAAATTGCAATTCAATTGCGAGACGTCATCAATTTGTACACTTTTTTGAACCATTTGGTGGTCCAAAATAAAGATATCGACTTAAAATTTATTATGGTGATTAAACAGGTGGAGCACTTTTATTGAATTCCGTTTTTTTTGAAAATGTTAATTTTTTTTTATTTTGTGGACATTTTTTTCTCAAAATTCTAATTTTAGTTTTTCGAAGTTTTTGGAGTCAAAAAGCAAAAATTTTGCAAATTCGGGATAGCAGTTTTGAAGACGATAGTATTTACGTTATTGTGACGTTTTCGGTTTGCGATTTGCTTACAAACTCGATTTTCTACGATTTTTCAAATATTTATCGTTTTTTGACCAAAAATGGAAATTCATGACGTCACTAAAACGTCATTATCTGCAAAATAAAAATATGGATCGATCTTTATGAAATTTTGTCAAAAGATGAAAAACTTTGTTTTTGACAGGTACTGAAAGTTTGGCGCGCTGCGGCGCGCCAGGCCAGAGCTATAGCGCAGCGAAACAAGTGAGGGCGTTTAACTCCCCCCCCTCTCCCAGCAAGTCGCGTGTTAAGGAAAAAATAGATCTATGACACGCGGCAAAAAACGCTGAATCCGAATCTGACATTATTTTTGCGTAAGACAAAATTGTCCTACGCAAAAATGTCAGATTCGGATTCGGACTCACACAATTTTGTGTGAGTCGCCTACCGCGAACGGACAGAAACGCTCTGGTCCTTTATTTAATAGGTGTAATGTAAATACGCAATAATTGTGCGTACATCGTCGTAAGATAATATACATGATTAATTTTTTATAATCGATAAAGACTTCCGGCACTTCGGGTTTTTACTCTGTCGGTGGTCTTTGGAAAGAAGATGTTTCGGTTGCGTTTGTTAACATGTGGCTGGTATTTCTCTGCAGCGTTCACTGACATTTGGCTGAATTCTGTATCATTGTTAACATGTGGCGGTGTGTCCCGGCGACACTTGCTGACATGTGGCTGGTATTTTCCAGCAACGTTTGCTGTCATGGGTACCATATCTCTGCAGCGTTTGCTGACATGTGGTTCGTATTTCCCGGAAGCTTTTGCTGACATACGGCTGGTATTTTCCAGCAGCGCTTGTGAACGTGTGGCTGTTTTTTTCCGGCAGCGATTACTGACGTGGGGCTATTTTTTACCGGCAGCGTTTGCCGACATGTGGCTGAACCTGGTGGGAGACGTCAAGGTGGCGGCCCGGGAGATCTCCGAGTGTCTGAGGACGGTGGGACGGCCGCCCCAGCAGCCCGTCTACATGTCCCTACCCAGACCCGGCAAACACGGTACAACCTCTAAACAGGTCAGCTGCCCCACCCCATGGCAATAGTCAACAATAACTCAATAATCCCATCCAATTTCTTTGTGAATATACTCGTATACGTCATTTGCACGCATTTGCAGTTCTGATAAAGTTGCATGAGTTAAATGGGTTAACAAACATGACAAACTCCGGTTGTAGCAGTTTACCACTAAGCATACCATTAATATAACTGCCAGAAATGACAAGTTGCTGAAAGTGGTCCCTGCAAAAGTGAACCATTCGTCAACCGTGTCATTTCTGGTATTATGTCCTTTGACATTTAAAACGATATATCATCATGAACAAAATAATTAAGTTTAAACATGGTATATAGTAACCATAAATGTATTCTTTACAGGTAGCATATGAACGATATTACCCATGGAACAAGATAAAATGTTGCTTTGATGAACCGGAATATTTTGACCACAGCGGAGGTCAGTTTCATGTCAGTAGTTTGGCGGAGTATTTTCTGATTTGACCAAAATAGTCTCCGCCAAGCAATATCATGGCCCGGAGTAGTTATTTAGATTTACGACAACTAAAGCTCAGGGGTTTGATGGCAGGGTCACCCGCTATTTTAGGGACTGATAATACAGCGATCACATATGTGGAGTTACATTTTGCAGTTTTGTCACGAACTGCGGCAAACACCGCCAAGAAATATGTCCTAACACTGCAAAATCAAAGTCACACAAGAAAACGCATCTAATATCGCATTTACCTGGCAATGCTTCCTTACAAAACTATTTGCTGCGCTGTAACGGTACAGCCGAAGCCTAATACATTATCCAACGATAGGGTCGCATTTCGTTGCATAAAAACAGATTACTTATGTGTTTGTGCACTTTTTTGTCCTCGCTGGCGTCTACAGCCGTTGTTATTTCAACAGTGAGTCAGCCTGTTCTAAGAAAGCCCATCTGCGCGATTCTCACAACTACCGTCCCCCGCCCCCGCCCACGCCCCCGTCCGGCGTGCCCCGAAGTTCGAACGACTCAATAGATTTACTGCCCGCCTTATGAGAACAACGGCGGGCCTCCTATATAGCGGCGCTCGATCGCTATAGGCGGTAGCCACGGCACACGGCAGCGGCTGCTGAGCCGTGCGAAAACCGCCAGCATCACCACCGCCACCGCCACCGCCACCGCCACCGTGGTGTGAAGTGGTGCGCTGGCGCCTGGCTATGGCTGCCGCCACTCTAGGTGCTCCTTGAGCTAAGCACTGGCGGATCCAGTTGGGCAATTAGGGCCATGCCTCCCCCCACGCTTAATGTGGCATGTTTGCTCCCCCAAAACAAAAACACGATTTATCAATAAGTTGTGAATACATTGATACATTTTTCGATCATGAATTTGCAGAAATTATAAAATAAGATTAAAGTTACAAAGTGTTATTTTCAATAAAAAAATGAAATAAGTGTTTTTTTTTTAAATAAAAGACATGCTACATACACTTGCTACATGTACGCGATCTCGCTCAGAAATCTATTGGTGTCGAGCATTTTCATAAGTGGTCTAGAAATGCCAAAAATCGCAAGTAAAAAAATGACGTCATGAGTTTCTTCACATGCCTACATAGTCATTATTCTGTCAAAAATGATGATACTGCTTAAAATTTGGTTTGGAGATTGTCCATACCCAGTTCTCTTACATATATCTTGTTTTTCAACATTCAAGGAGACAATTTTTGATTTTGTGGTCATATTTTTTTTATCATTTTTTTAATTTTGGGGTAATAATATAAAGAAGCAATTTCCGTGATAGCAGTTTATAGAAGTTGTCATTTTACGTTTTGGGGCATTTATCATTTGCGTTTTACTTCAAAACTTTAATTTTGACGAATTTTAAAACATTAACACTTTTCGGCCAACATCGAGATTTAGTGACGTCACAAAATCAATATATTTAAGTTCTCCGACAGAACTTCCTCATTTTTTTTCTCTCAAAAGATATCACATTGATGTATGAGAAGGTATGCCAAGATTAGCGTCGTTAGCGCTATCCGTTTGGAGTTATTTAACATATTCGATAGAGGACACTTCTTGCCCCCCCCCCCCTCAGTCACAATAACGGTCCGAATTCTAATATGACTAACAAATTGATCCTTTTCCTACCAAACCTGTTTGGCAGTGCCATTAAAAAATATGTGATGTCTTTCCCACTTTATTTTCTCGTTGAAGTGCTGCCTTCCATCAACGTAAAAAGATGTTACACTACCGGTCTGACTCCGGACAAGCTAAATTATACCGATTGTCTGTGATTCTATAATTCGCTAACCAAGCATCTGACAGGAAAAGAGCGGTGGAAGCACCATTCCACCGTGGAACTGTTAACCCAGGTGGGGGCGATAACATCACCTGACGGCAGGTGCCGCCCCGCCGGCAGGTGGCAGTGGCAGATCCAGACACCGGGGATGGAAGCGCACCGGCTGCTAGACTCAGCTGCGCTGGACCAATGGCGGTGTCCTCCGACGGCCGGTCACGCCATTAACCAAACCTTGTCGCTGTGTCCAATGTCGCGAGCCATTGGGAGGAGACTGAATACCGCTCCTCACGACATACGTCACGATCCCGATTTACGTCCGTCCCACCAAGAGCTGTCCCTTTTCGGGGCTGTGGCTGCCCCTACATGCAGCGCGGTCCTCAACGCACACGTCAAACCTGCCTTCCCCTATGCTATGCCCGTCCCGCCCATCCGGCTACATCAATTCCGCTTTCGGTGGCACTTGAGGACGACCTTTCACACGTTTTTTCTGACTTGTTTCCGAGAGTGAACTTGTTTCTCTCTTGTTTCCGAGAGTCGCCTGAAGCGCGGAAGCTTAAACTCGATCAATTTTCGGTTTACCTTCTCTTTCCCGAGGTTTATGGGCGCGCATCCGGCACTATTCACCCGGACGACCTTTACATTATTGCCCGAGGTTTATAACCGAGGATTGTCGGCTATAGACTCGGTCTATGAGTGTCCTTCACGTTCTCTGCTCTCCTACCCGTCCTCTGTCCTTGGCAGAAGGGATTTCTTTCTTTTTCCCGTGTACCCATATAACTGTGCGACATGTCGCACGGTTATATGGGTTATATGAGCCCTGAGCCCTGAGCGCAGAGCCCAAAGCCCTAATATAAATGGGTTGAGAATAGCTCATTTTATATGACGATTGGTCCAATTCTGTGCAGTGAACAAATAAGTGCCCCATGGCCTCATTCGACGGCTTCAGGGCTTTTCAGCTACATGGTAGGATGATTTTAGGCTTAGTAACGCTCTTGTCAAGCCTGAGTGGTCCCCGAGAGATAAATTTTCTAGGGCTGATATAATTTGGTGATAGCATAATGAAAGCTGGTATAAAACGCCATGCCCCCTCCCCGTCCCACCCACACACACAAACACCATCCCCCCCCCCCCACACACACACACACGCCAGAGCGCTAAATTTCATACTAGATAAAATGGGATTCTGCTGAACTTTAACACGCGCAGTGGAGGGGAGGTGGGCGAAATCCCCCCTCCGGTTTTTCGAGCGAAGCAGAAAACATTTGTTTTTTGCATATCCGTCTATAATCGAATTTCACACATTCTGTTAAAGTCTTGACCTTGGGTCACCTCAGGTCAGGTCACCAGGTAAAGTCAAAGTACAAACATCTGAAATGACCACTTTGTAAGTTTTTCGGTGGTGCCATGGCTAGAGTTTTTTTGGGTGAGGGGGGGGGGGGCGGCAGATCCGTTTCAAACTTCCATGATTTGATTAGAATCCAGGTATCTTAAAGTTGTATATTTTGGATTTGGATATCGGTGACCTGAGGTCAGGTCATTTTTCTGACCTCCCCAGTATAAGTCAAAAGTCAAACATTAAAATTCTTCCTTTTCCATAGAAACGAATCAAATCACGCTAATTCTTTCAAGATAATGTCTCCTTAGCCTATTTTTGATGTTTCATGTGCAACTTTTAACCAGCGACCCCCTGTTAGGTCATCCGATGTCATCCGAGGTCACGAACACTTTTTTTGCCAATAACTCCCGATAGGATGAAGTTAGAGAAATGAAAATGGTACCAATGTGTTGATTGCATCAATACATGTCTCCTGATGGGCAACTTGAGGCCATACCCACATAAGGCACCTTGACCTTGACCTTGAATTCGACCTTGACCCGAGGTCAAATTTTTAGATTGACATAAATAGGTCAAAGTTGGTCCTATTCTTCAAACCATCCTGACAAGAGTAATACTATGGTATCAAAATTATCGACCTTTCTTGCTTACTTAAAGGGAATGTAAGGGTTTTTCACACCTTTTTGGAGTCAGCAGTTTTTTAATACAAGGCAAATTGAATTGTAAATTTAAGTCATTTTGCTATGTGATGTCTCCATCTACCTGAAAATGCTACGTAAATTAGTTTTGCGCACCATGCGTATTTGTTTGCTCAGATAGTAACGTTTAGAGTAGTATTATTTCAAACACGTCGAAACTCGACATTATTTTGCTAACATTCCCGGGGTTTTACCTGATTTCAAGTGCTATTTAACATTTACATAGAGAGCCAATTTTGGTATGAGAAAGCCAAAGTTTGGTATGAGCCATCACTTGAAAATGGGATATAACTGCATTATTATTACATTTTATCAATTTCCGTACTTCAAATTCTTCTTCTAAATGTTCCTACTTACTAGAGTAGGATTTTTTCCCGAAGTTATTGAGTTTCTAGAGACATTTTCCCGTCCGGTTTGTAATTGCTGTCATATTCAAATCCTTTTGCAACTTCTGCGTATGAGAAAATCATCGTTGTTAATCGTTACGGCGTCGTGTTTGAAGGTGGTTATTGCTGCGGTTGCTTATTTTTAGACCCAAGTTACATTTTCTGATGATTATGGCATTTCTTATCGTGGCCTACTTTTTGCCAAGCTTTTTGCTATGTGTGCCTCAATCGCCCCCATTGATGAATCCTTGATTAGAGATGAGACAATCAAATACTAGTGCGGGGTAAATCGGTGGCGTTTTTTCAAGTAACTACAACATTTTTGTTCGATTCCAGCTTGATTAACTTACAGAATTTGGTATTTTGGGGGTAAAATGCACCATAAATAGCAAGCATCAAAATGCACTCTGCCATAACATTATAGGCGACATTTTCAAAACCTTACATTCCCTTTAAAGCGTTATTCACATTCAAAATGTTGCTGAAAAAACAACGTACCTGTTCCCCAGGTGCGTTCCGGTCCCCTGGACGCGGATGTTAGCTCTGATCTCATCCCTTCCCCCTGTCCCCCAGGTGCGTCCCGGTCCCCTGGACGCAGAGGTCCGCTCTGATCTCATTCCCCCCCCCCCCTCCCCCGTCCCCCAGGTGCGCCCCGGCCCCCTGGACGCCGAGGAGCAGGCCAAGCTCTCCAAGTCGGGTCTGGAGATGAAGCTGGCCAATGACGAGATGGCCGCGGAGACAGACAAGTGGCAGGAGGTGGCCGGCGACGACCAGGACAACGACATCCTCCGGCGGGCCAAGGCCATGTCGCACATGGCGCTCGGCATGTACCAGTTTACCCGCGGCGACGGCACACTCAAGACCACGCAGGATCTCTTCACGCAGGCCGAGTACTTCACCGAAGAGGCCAACCGACTCTATAAGGTGGTGCGACAGTTCTCCTATCAAGTGAGTCACTTGAGCTGTGGTAGATAGAAGATAATGAGTAGTTCTGCTCTCTCAACAGCGGCCTGGAGAATTGATGTGTGATGTAGAACTGCTGGCAAAATAAGCTCTTTCCATCGATGTCAACTGTTAATTTAATTTGTCCCAGAGTAGATCTTCACTGCAACGATTTACGATGTCACTCATGGCAAATTATGCATCGATGCCCGGAGATGCCCTAACTCCTAAGTAGACCGCGTTATAGTCCCGCGATTATGCATGCTACATTACCCAAACATCAGAGTCCAGTGCCGCCCCCCGTCCGTTCTGATCAGTCGCCTGATGTCACAATCCCTGGTTATACGTCTTGCCATTTGACCATATTTCTTCCGAGTCATTGCGCGTGTCCCGAGATCCAGCAGGCATCATTACGGTAAACCGGAGATCCGGCCGACGTACTGCGTCATTACGCTAAACTAGAGATCCGGCCGACGTGCTGCGTCATTACGGTAAACTAGAGATCCGGCCGACGTACTGCGTCATTATGGTAAACTAGAGATCCGGCCGACGTACTTCGTCATTACGGTAAACCGGAGATCCGGCCGACGCATTGCGTCATTACGCTAAACTAGAGATCCGGCCGACGTACTGCGTCATTACGGTAAACTAGAGATCCGGCCGACGTACTGCGTCATTACGGTAAACCGGATATCCGGCCGACGTACTGCGTCATTGCGGTAAACTAGAGATCCGGCCGACGTACTGCGTCATTACGGTAAACCGGAGATCCGGCCGACGTACTGCGTCATTACGGTAAACTAGAGATCCGGCTGACATATTGCGTCATTACGGTAAACTAGAGATCTACACGGCTGAACTTTTCCTTGGCCTACCCGCTCCACAGCCGTAGCATCACAGCCGCAGCCATCCACAGCCGTACCCCAAATGTAAACAGCCGGCCGTTGGCCAGCCGAGGAGAATTATCTTAATTAATTTTATTTGTACTTTTTTGTATATAGTGCCTAATACATCAAGCTCATTGTTTAAATTATACCATGTTTCGGTACATTACCCACCTCTCCTTAAGAAACTAGCAATGGCCGCAGTCATAATTTGTTGCGTTGCAAAACACCGATTAAGCATGGCCAGAATACCAGTGGCCCCAAAACCTACTGTCCAGTCTATCCCAGAGGTCAGATTGCAAAATCACATGACCTTGCACTTTGTAACTGATTCAATATGAAGTGCATCTCCCAGGTTCAGAGCATTTATAGGACATTGAAGATGGCAAGGCTTTCTCAAACTCAAACTAATCAAATTCAATGAATTCAAAATACAGATACATTCATCTACGTCGTTAAGAAAATAAAGTTTCGCACATATTTATGGTAATTTCCACAAAATAACTGTAAATGAATGCTTAAACATGAGCACATGTTGTCCCTCGGCTCTTGTAAACAAATTAATCTAATGCGTGATTCACACTATAGAAAACCCCGTTTTAGCTGTTCGGATATGGGCTCACTCTAGCAAAGTGACTTATATCTATGCCGTCAGCTGAAAACGGTGGTTTCGACGTGCGTCAGCTTTACTGTGTGAATTCCCCATTAGTGGAGAATGGTAGGCAAAAACTGCGCGTTAGAGACAATCTTTACAATATGGAAGCCCAGCCAGCTACCAAGTTTAGAGAATGATGGCCGCCCCCATAATCTGTGACAAATTCAACGCAAATTGGCAAATAATGTTTGTTGTGTTCTAAGTGGCACAGTTTTTGGTCGAGGATGGAAAGGACGGAAGTTGACCTATCAGCGACGAGGGGATTGGGGACTCTGCCATATCATTTCTGAGGTTTTATACACAAAGTTTGAGTTCGACGGAAAAGAACACGCTAGTGTTTATTTAAGGTTGAAGCACTTTGCGGACAACACATCACAATGGTCAGACGGGGGTAAAAGATCGACAATGGGCAACTATCCTTTCTGGTATCTGATTTTGTATTGGTTATTTTGCCAAGGGGACTTATTTTGAGAAAAAATGTCTGTCAACATGCGTGGTGAGGTAAGAATGCAAACTGGATTATGATTCAGATAGACATGGCTGGAAGTGCCAGGAGCCTTTCCTAATTCAAGTTTCCATTCTAAACTATACATGTGGCTAATGTATGCAATGTTTAAATGCTCCCCAATGTTTATAATGGAAAAACAAATCTGACATCCTTCTCTCCAGATTCATCTGGAAAATTACCCATCCAACTCTGCCATTTAGCAAAAAAGTTGAAGTCACAAATTGCAATTGTGAGGCATTACTTCAGAAAATGTGAGATGGCCAACATAAGTTATAAGCCGAGGAGCTTACTCTGAATGGTAGAGTAAACATTGGTGGCTCTGCTTTTTCTCAAAATATTGATATTGTTTGCCTTTTACTGTTATGGCAACATTCAAATGCATTTAAGCATGATTGGTTTGTTAGACTCATG
This sequence comes from Balanus nubilus, assembly GCA_031763405.1. Classification (NCBI taxonomy): domain Eukaryota; kingdom Metazoa; phylum Arthropoda; class Thecostraca; order Balanomorpha; family Balanidae; genus Balanus; species Balanus nubilus. The sequence goes on from JARFNZ010141527.1 coordinate 9,968, forward strand.
CAAAATGAAAAATAAAATTCCAGGGTTGACTATGTCACCGTAGCCGTGGCCACAGACGTGATCTAGAGATTTGTCCAGCCCGTCCCGCCCCATTAACCGTCGGGTACAGCCGTCCGTGGGGCTAGCCGCCCACGGGCTACGGTAAACCAGAGATCCGGCCGGCGTACTGCGTCATTACGGTAAACCCGAAATTCGGCCGGCGTACTGCGTCATTACGATAAACCAGAGATTCGGCCAGCGTACTGCGTCATTACGGTAAACTAGAGATCCGGCTGTCGGTGAGGTCGGCCTTGCGGCGTTGTCTGAGTGACGTCGGCTGTGTGATGTCGGCCGTGTGGCGTTGCTTGTGTGATGTCGGCTGTGTAATGTCGGCTGTGTAATGTCGGCTGTATGATATCGGCTGTGTGATGTCGGCCGTGTGATGTCGGCTGTGTGATGTCGGCTGTGTGATGTCGGCTGTGTGATGTCGGCTGTGTGATGTCGGCTGTGTGATGTCGGCTGTGTGAT
>JARFNZ010141538.1:0-10474 GCA_031763405.1 Balanus nubilus
AGATGCGCCTCATTGAGAGCTTTCGTTTTCCGCCTTGCGCGTCTCTCTACGGCCATTGGTTCTCAAGTTATGGGCTGGGGGCGTTTAACCCCCCCCCTCCACCCCCCAGCAAGTCGAAGGTGGCGAAATACCCCAGCAACTGCCGGGTTAATGGGATATGACACTGGCGGACCTAGAAATATGCTTCTGGCGTTATGACGGGGGGGGGGGGAAAGGAGAGCAGCATGCCAGAAAAATCCATGCCATTCTGAAAGCTCGGATTTCGCTTCCTTATGCATTGTTACATGTTTTAAAACAAACATTCCTTAGCATGAGATGGCGATATTTCTGTTTGCTAGGAAATGTGGCACATGTGGGCCGGGTGGACCTCGGTACGGAGACCGCACCGACGGTGGTTCGAGTCCCACCGGGCCACCCATGGTGGTGTCTCGCCCGACCCGCTGAGACCCTTGGGAAAGGTTCAAAACACTCTCCCAAGAAGAGGGGGAGCGCTTCCTGTAAATGGGCTCATTTGGGGGTCGGAGGGGGTGAAAGAAAAAAAAATGTATTCCGATTTAGTGGGGATTGGGCGATAAATTTTCCCCTAAAGGCCCCACCCCTGGATTCGCCATTAGAATATGTTAGCATTAACATGGCAATGACATTGATATCATTTACATATGACGGATTTTGACTGAGTTGGCACGGTACACTATAGTACCATGGTACTGTGGTACACGGTACCTGCCGTTCAAGACTTCCTGAGAATGCGTGAGTAGTGACAAGGGGCTCCTGATTCCGAATGTGCAGAAACCGAGCCTACATGGGCAAGTTTTTCAGAGACGGGTTCAGCGGTATCTGAGGCGACGTCTAGCCCCTGATACCTCGAAGGAGGGACAAATGCTACTTGTAACTGGTGAAGATGTGATCCTTGATCGGGTTTAGAGATGCGGCATATTTTTGGAAGCAAGATGATGAATATATGAATGTATGGTAGTGGATGTATCGTAGTTTTAAAAGGTGCATAATTATATTATCAATAACCAGGACAGAACTTCTCACGCTGGTGCAAGGTCCATGGCTTAAAATGCGCGGTGAAGGGGGGGGGGGGCGAAATCCGTTTCCGTTTTTTTTTCGACCACAGCTAAAAAAAACGGCGGCGCCTTGAGCCGCAGTTTTCTTCATTTTCCGTTTTTCAGTACCCGTCTAGGATTGAACTTCCCACATATTGTGAAAGTTTTGACCTTGGGTCACTGAAGGTTAGGTCACCAAGTCAGGTCAAAGTATAAACCTGAGCAATGACCACTTTGCAAGTTTGTGGTTGTGCCATGGCCAGAGTTTTTTGGCAGATCCGTTTCAAACTTTCAGGATTTGATAAGTTAGGTTTAAAGAGTTTGTATATGTCAGATTTTTTTTATATCGGTGTTCTGAGGTCAGGTCAATTTTGTGACCTTCCCATGATAAGTCAATGGGCAAAATTTCAAATCCTTATTCAAAAGAAACTAATCGGGTTAATGCTTTCATGATAAATTCTCAATAGCCCATTATTGATGTATCAGTTGCAAATTTTGACCAGAGACCCCCTGTTATGTCATCCGAGGTCATCCAAGGTCACAAACACTTTTTTGCCCGTAACTTTTGATAGAGGAGAGATCGGAACGTGCGAAAGGCACCAATGTGTTCGGCTCGTCAAGTAGCATCAACTGATATGCAACCTGCACTACTTAGGTCACCTTGACCTTGACTCGGGGTCAAAATTTGAGATTGATCTAAACAGGTCAAAATTGGTATGCTTTAAACTACCTTGACAGGAATACTACCTTTAACTACCTTTAAACTACCTTGACACGATAGTGTCAAAATTATTTTCCTTCCTTTCATTGGTAAAAAGTACTTCACGAACACAGTGTTGCTAAAAAACAGTTTTTTAATTGATGATCTCTAGAGCCCTGATGCCAAATCTGATGTCATGCTGGCAAAAGAACGTTTCAAGGGCTTTGAACTGCCGTTTTTGGATTTCCCCTAGCTATCATGTTTTTTAGCTAATGTAAAGTTTGTGTAGAAGTCCTAATATGAGAAATCTGAACTTATCCGATCATTAATAAGAAGTAAAATCATAACCTGATGCTCGTATTAGTTAGGAAAAAAGTGCAATGCAAAATATATTTTCAGGGCTGGCCCTTCCTCAGTGGATACAATAATACAAACACAGAGAGAGAGAGACACTGAGAGCCAAACATGTAGGTAAAAGTGAAACTGCACTGGTCAAATAAAACTGCACAGTTTCACTTTTACCTACATGTTTGGCTCTCAGTGTCTCTCTCTGTGTTTGTATTATTGTATCCACTGAGGAAGGGCCAGCCCTGAAAATATATTTTGGATTACACTTTTTTCCTAACTAATATGAGCATCTGGTTATTATTTTATTTCTGATTAATGTATGACATTTTGTCGCTTTGTGTGCGTGAGGTATTGTGCGCTCGTGTTTTACCCATTCTTTGTTTTATAATATTCCCTGGCGTTGATGAAAAGCCGCGAAAGCGGATTAACGTGAACACACGAACCTGAAGTCATTGCTCCCTACACTTCTGCACAAATGACAAATAGCGACCTTAATTAATATGCGTGCCCTTTCCTTGATACTACTTTAATAGATACATAATTTTGTTCCGGTTATCTTTGTTGATGTGTATTATGCATTTGAAGGTTATCACCATTGACTTCTAGAAATGCTTCCCATTAATGAATGAAAATGAATTGCAGAAAACACGATAGAGGTTACACAATGGACTATGGGTGTGGGGGTGGGTTTTTAGTTAAACAGTAACATAAGGGATATTACTGTGAACATACTTCTAGCACACTCGTATGCTTAGAAAAGCAATTCACTTTTCTAGCGCATACTGCAGCACACTGAAAGCTCAGTTAGTGATAATTGGCCTGTTTCATGTCGATTTCAATGACGATTTCCATAATAAAGTGGTTAAATGAGAACCACCATTTTTTTGCAGGACTATTGGTCTTGCATTTAGACGAATACAACACACTTTATTTTCCCTCCACAAGATCCCAAAACGTCACTCGCCAGAACGGTCGGTGATTGGTAGAGATCGAGTGACGTGGTAGCATCGAAGCAACCACGATGCTACCAACGACGCGACGCGTCTGCTACGGCGTCATTAAGAGTCTGTTTCAACGAGGAATTTCGTTTACCCTTTTAACGAGCTTTTCTCGTCTTTCAGACTTATCCACCGCTTAAAACACTTGGCCCTGTAATATGTAAATCGATATGTTCGATATGTAAATTAATGTGTTAAAACATACGTCTGCAATTTAGTGACTGTTTCCCTACTTTGCGTTTGCGGCTGTTACGTATTTGGCGCGCCAAGTGATTTTCGTGTGATTTTGGGTTGGGGAGTATGAATCCCTGACGAAACAACAACGAAGGTGCTGTGGAATTGTTTTACGTCAAACTCGCCAGTTTTTGGTGCTCTGTCGTCAGATGTGTCGCTGGGTTGCTGCTGATATAAGCCTGAGCGTTGCTTTCTCGTTTGTTGAGCTGGACCGATATATACCTATCAAGACGATACTAGATTGTGTTAAGTGGAGCGAAAAGACAGAGATCAAGATACCGCAGTTTGGGTCGGTGGTGGTGCAAGATTAGAAACAGACAAGAATTGAACATAAATGGCTCCATTGTACAAAAACCTAGCACCTCCTACCCGTAGCGCTCGGCACTCGTTAACACCCTGCCAGCGGCGCGGTTGGGTCTCTCGGCTCCAATAAATTTAAGTACACAAATTTAGAAAATGCACTGTGCAAATTTGTATGATTCTCGGATGGATCTGTATCATTGTTTTAACTATTTCGATGCCATAATCGTTATTTTGCCGCACCAATCAGTGCTAGGCCATACTCGTACCGACCAGAGTTACGTCCGTTATTTACACAACTGACAAGTGACAGGTGAGGAATGTGAGGGGTGGGATGGGGTCAGAAGAGGTCAGCGTGGAGGTGCTAGATTAGAAACAGACAAGCATTGAAGACATATGACTCCATTGTACAAAAACCTAGCATCTCCTACCAGCAGCGTTCGGAGATCTGCTGGCATCCAGCCAGGGACCTGATAAATGCCCGGTTTCACCAACATTACGAATTACGTCGGGGAGTAGATCGTAAAATATTGACCAATCAGAAGCCTTAGATGTGTGTGACCACAATCATCTGAGGCTGCTGATTGGTTAATATTTTTCGATCTTCTCCCTGACGTAATTCGTAAATTTGGTGAAACCGGGCTCAGTACTGGGGTATTACTAACCACGGGCACATAATGTTAACCTCATCTGCCAGCTGCCGCTGCAGTAGCCACTCCAGATTCACTTTTGGCCCATCTGAGCTGTGTAACTCTGCCAAATGAAGTCGGTCCTGAAGTAAAATCGAACTCAGGGTAACAGCCAGCAATTGTGCTGGAGCACTACGGGCAATATGGCGGGATTACCCGATATCGCTCTTCTGATCCATTTTTGAATGAAATTCTGCCAAATTATGACTATTTCCGACCTGCCACCGAAATTGGAACGGCACGCACGAGCAAGCGAAATACATTGCTTTCTTCAAATATGGCCAATTGTCTTACTATTCCACTAACATTGAGTTTTGCTATTTGTTATTCGATGCAAATTTCATGCGCTTCCTTATCCGATTTTACAGCGAATCCAAAGCGGGACGTGATCTAATTTACGGCTGTTTGCAAGCTGGAATATCTAAGGCCAAGTTCCGTGCCCCGTAAACGATACCATGGCTCACCGCCAGCCGGCACTGTCGCCAGGCGCATCAGCTAAAGCACAACTTCCAGCGATCCGCCCACAGTAGCAGTCTAATTTCCCTGCAGCTTGTCAACCGGCGCCATCTCTCCGGAACAGCACGCTGCATTGACGGCGAACAGCCCAAGACTCTGAGTCTCATCTCCGGGGAATGATGACTCGCCTCGACTGCTCTGTTCTCAGGTGGAGACGAGGCAGCGCGAGATGGTGTGAGAGGGGGGACGTGGGCGGGGCGGTGTGGGCGGCGGCGTGGACTGGGCCCGTGCTCGAGGCACTGAACTGGTGACCGAGTCCGTCTCCGCAGTGGCCCGGGAGGCCCGAGGATCCCTCGGCGGTGGTTGTTTCGGCGCTAGGCGTTGTTCGCTCGTCCCGCTGTGGCCAACTCTTGGATTTAGGGATCTTGAGCGTCAGATCAAAGCTATGTCCACGTCTCACTCTGTCAAACCACGGCAGACTGCAGGCTTTTGGCTACATCGGGCGTGACACTGAAGGAGTTTCATCCAGCGGGCCGGACCGGTGGCCGCAGCTCCCGAGGTGGTGTCTCCTCTGGTGGTGGATCAATAGGGGACGGCCGAACTGCGCCTCGGCCGGCCGCCCCCGCCGCGGGCCGGCGCTGGGAGCACACAGACGACACACGGGTCGGGAGATACGACGGCGGCCTGCCTCCGGTGGTGCCGAAATAGTCGCCTCTGTCGCCGAGGCTGTGGCGAAATGTGGGATAGTTTCGGCTGTAGCTGCGCAGTTGTGCCTCGGGACATGTTAAATGGGCGTTTTGGTGAGGAGGCCCAGCGAAGTTCGAAGTTTAGCCCCGGCGCGATGCTGAGATTATTCGTTTTCGTCGTAGGGTGAATACTAAAGCTGTTGTGATCCGAGGAAAGGTGGACTTGTGTCACCAGCTATGAGATGCTTATTGCTCACTGCTCAGTTCCATTCGCGTAGACACAATAATTAAGTTGTTGTCAAATGGAGCCAACTCATTTGCATAAGCCTGACCCGGGACGTTATTAGTGTTTTGATGACAAACACCTAGCACAGATGCGGACAAAATTGGGATCAGGGGTAATCAAGCGAGCCTTCTGCATCGCCTTTTCAAGCTGTGGTGGTTATTGGACTCTGCAGAAGGCTGACCGTCCAGCTGCAGAGTTTTGCAGCTGACTGGCTTAAACGGGTTACTGGTGCAGCCGCTGGACGGGTGATCTCCGTGGATTTTTGCCAATGACTTGAGCCGCACTGGTGCTGTCTGGCCGAAGTTGGTACGAGTTTTGCTACGCGCCTAACATGTGCTGTTCATTTTGCTGCAACTATTGAGGCATGGACTATACCGAGGGTCATATACTTGTGTACGCTAACATGTCTTTTTGGGATATTGGTGAAATATGTAGCACTATGTGGCCATAGCACCTCTATCGTAATTAACTTGGCCAGACTTAAATCACCAGGAAACAATTTATGTCGCGTTGAACTAGCACCGACCCCGTCAACGGCAATGTCGTTTATCACCGACTAGGCCCGTTTGCTCCGAACTTGGCAGTCGTAAATAGTTGGCTAGTTTGACCTCAATGGCGGCTATCTGAGAGGCTGTCTGCAATGCGGCGTAGATCGTGTGATGGAGTTGGATGCCTCGTGTGATGAAACCCCTGATAAAGCCGTTAGTGGTTTCAGTCATTTATTCATTCGTTCATTCAGCCACCCTTTCGTTCATTCATTAAATTATTTATTAATTAATTTGTGTATTCCGTCATACATTCAATCAGTCATTGTCAGTCGCTTTGCTCTTATTTCCGCGGTACCGCCATTAACCATCGTACCTGGTGCGGCACGGGGAATACTGGAATCCCTTCCACTACTACCCCCGGCACGACGTGTGCGGGATGTTGGCACTTGGCACCTCTGAGTTCACGGCTCTGTCGGGGCGTCTCTGCAGCTCTCAGTCCCGGGTCGGGCCGCGGCCGGCCCAGGTCGCTCTCTCTCCCGCCCGCCGACCGCGCGGGTCGGGGTCGTGCGTGACACTGCCGCCGGCTCGGGTCACGGGAGCAGGTCGTGACCTGGCAGTGCCTCTGAACCTCAAATGGAATCACCGAGACACCGCGACTGTCCCAGGTGGCGGCGGTTGGCTGAGCGGGGGAAAATCGAAAGTGGAACGGTTTGTTTGTGTCAGTTGTCAGGGTCGCAGTTGTAGGTCGTGCAAGTCAGCAGCATTTTCTTTGAGACGGGCTCGTGCAGGGCGATTTGTAACAGTCGTGCGGTGCGGCTTCGGTTTCTCCAGCTGTTTTTCGAGAATTGGGGAACTTTGTGGGTGGATGCTATGGCGATCCCTGGCGTTCTGAATGACGAGCGTGTTCTGGCTTCCTCACTTTAGAGGCCTCACTGATTGCTCTCTGTCGATCTGAGGCGCCTTGAGCACTGTATCCGGCTCCTCACGAAATTATCAATTTAACATCCAATTAATTACCACCATCGCTACTATTGACTGCCCATTGTATCCCATCAATATGGCCCGTATGTTTGTTCGGGACATTGCTAGAAAGCTGAACAGCTGAACACTCCCACTATAACCAGTGAGAGTGAAACACCGCAGAGGGCGGCTGTAGCCGTCGTCACGGCTGGCCTCTGACCCTGCTGGCCCGCGCTGGCCCGCGCTGGCCCCTGTGTTTGTCTCACGGCGCCAGCGCCTGCTGCTCGCTGCAGGTTTTCCTGCCTGCACCACCCCTGCACCACCCCTGCACCACCGCTGGTGCTGGTGCTGTCGGTCCACACGTCCCTGGTCACCTGACCGTATCTCACGTGCTGTCTGTTATTGCGCCCAGCCGGCGCCGAATGCCGGGCAAACAATCACAACAATCACAGGGCGTGGCGCGCCACCGCCGGTAGAGTTGTTTGGACGCGGGCCTGAGATACAGATGGTCTTGGGGTGACGTGGCGGGTTGAAAGGACAGGAGGCCTTTTATAAGTAAAGGTTACAAAAGGCTTATAAATAAGTTTTGCATACAGGCTGTCTATGCAGTGGACTTACGGATTAAAAAGGAGGCCAGTCTTTTAACTGAGAAGGGTTATTATCAACCCCATAGGCCCACATATATTCATGTCGTCTTTTTCCACATAGTAAACTGCTGTTACTGCTGCCGATTTGTTTGTACCTCTCTGACAAAACTGTGCTCTTATATGTGTTTATATTCTTATAGCATATGTATGCTGGACCTGGTGTTTTCAACAATCATCCAGACAAATTGACCTCCCGCCATCCGTGTGTTCATTATTGGGGGAGAGATAGTCCGGCATCTGCCCCGTCCAGCCGGCGCGGCCGGCGGCTCCACGGCTGGTCGTTTTCTCTCCCGGTGTGGTCTCTGTCCGCGCGCTGCGTCATTCGTCTGGCGTCACGGGCTGACCGGTAATGGGCCGGGTTTCGCTCTCTGTCACGGCCTAAACTGTCACCGACAGCTCCAGAGCCGAGTGGAGCCGTGTATTGGAGCCCCAGCGTGGTCCCTGCAGGCGGCACATGCAGGCTAAAGCCGTCCAAAAGCATGGGACGCGGTAGTTTCCATGGCAAGTTGTGTTAACTTCATCGATGGATGCTAAGTGATGAGGGCGATAGGGTGTGGCGCAGAAAGTTTAGCGAGGAGTTTGGGGTTCCCAAATGACCTCCATGGCTATGTCCACTCAGTCAGCCCACGGGCTATGCCTAGGTATTGCCCATGTTCATGCTAAAATACAGCACATGGTGATGACCATCTGTCCTGATGTCCGAGTTAACTGCAGCCAACGGAAGCTCCATGCATTACCGAGTTTCCTGTGGCCTTACTTCCTCATCCGTGGAACTGCTGCGCCTCTAAGCATCTCAGCGCACGGACTCTTCTCCAAGCCTTCATCCGGGGAGCGTCCCGTAAAACGTCGGCCTGGCTCCGTGAGATTGCACTCAATCGCCGGCTGGCTCCGCTACCTTGCTGTTCAGGCAGCCATCACTCCTGCCTACGTCTGCGTCGACCGACGTTTCACCAGACCAGCTCTGGGTCTCGCGTGGTCGGGGCTCCGACCCATCCTAGCGAGCCGGGAGGCACGCGACGAATGAAGTCGGCCTTTTGGAGCGATTAGGAGCGCCCATATTCACACCACGCACCTGTTAAGGTCTCTGATTTCCTAGAAATGATAACTGTTGAAGGCATATTGGACCTCATAATTAAAGAAAACCGAGCCATGATGGAACAAAGCTGAATGTGTCGTGTCGCGTTCCTATTCCTAGTCACTCCAAGCGACAAGGTTTCGTGAATACAAGTCCAGTACTGCGTCAAAACGCAGACATCTAGGCTAAAACACAGACATCACGGGCAAACTGGAGACATCACAACACAGCAGCTTCCACTCATCTCGTAATTATACAAGCTATCCCGTCTTTAATCTTGGACACATTACCTCATGGTTGGACCAGTCACCAGACGGCGTCCTTCCTCATTAGGGCGGCTACAGGACCGCAGCGGCTCCATTGCGTGCGCTGTGGTATCTGGAGATCGCAGTTCCGGGCAGCCAGTGACCAGTTTCCCGGCTGCTTCCCGTTATGTCGGGCTCGGCTCAATCGTAGGCAGACGATTGGTCATTGCTCAGTGTCACTCCGCATCCCCAGGACTCGGCTCGGTCACTGGCAGCCGAGGATTTATAGGACCGGCAGCTTTCAGCTGGGAATATTGGCAGCATGACACGACCAGGATAGCGAGGTTAGCTATATGGACAGAGTTACTTAAATCAGAGCCAGACGCGCAGTCAGGATTTCGCTTAGGGAGGGGGCATCCCAAGGGGGCCAAAGGTCGACTTCAAAGGGGCCCAGGCACTAAGCCAGGAGGGAGGGGCCACGGCGCATTTTCAGCTCCGGGGAAGGGGGGGGGGGGCGGGCGGGAAGATTTTTAACTCCATTATTTCCATGAAACGGCCATGGGCGTAATGTTCAAGTTCAGTAGCCTCCCATCGACTAAGTTCTCTAAAAGTCAAAGGCCAGAGGGAGGGGACATGCCTCCAGGGGGAGGCATGGTCCCTTTCGACCTCCCCCCTTTGCCTATGCCTAAGGGCTAAGACCAGAGCAGGATTAGGTTGTGTTTCTGGGAGTAATGAACGCCCACAGAGCGGGATTTTTAGGGTTCACGCCGAGATATGCTGAAGGTGGAATTTTGTGCTTGAATTTTGAGCGGCTTTTGTAGTAGGTACTCGTTTTGAGGTTATAACTTGAATCCGTCCCTAGGGCACTCACAAGAAAATAAGCAGTGTTTACTACGCCACAGTTTATTGAGCTGCATACGCTCCGTTTCCAGCGTAGTTATTCTATTGACAGGTACCCTTCTCGGTAATCCCTGGAAGCGCCGCCGCTGCGGTCGCTGCATGGCTTAGGCGCTTAGTAATGCATAACGTGATCTGGCTTAATGTTGCCTCATACGGACTTAAAGTGCAAGTTCAAACCTTACAAGGGCCACCACATCCAGCCCGGGCTGGAAACAGTGTCGTATCAGCCCAGGACGTTGGTTGTCGTGCGGCTGGGCTATTTGTATTTGTCGCCTCACGCGACGGTCCTTGTCTGTCTGTCTCTGTCTGTCTGTCTGTCTGTCCTGTCTGTCTGTCCTGTCTGTCTGTCTGTCTGTCTGTCTGTCTGTCTGTCTGTCTGTCTGTCTGTCTGTCTGTCTGTCTGTCTGTCT
>JARFNZ010141549.1:0-10473 GCA_031763405.1 Balanus nubilus
AAGAGGTGCCAGAAGAGCCCCTTCCGGGACTCCTGACGTCACGTTTCGCCACTCCGATGTTTTGCCGTTCACCACTACCCTTTGCTCTCTATCGGACAGATATGAGACAAACCAGTCTAGAGCTTTGTCGGACACATGATACGATTTTTTTAGCTTGAAAATTAACAGCTGATGGCTGACAGACTGAAAGGCTGCCGAAAAATCCGTGTAAATTGTGTCAGTTTGACATCCATCCGATATTGAGGTCCAGGCATGGTGCAGGTATGTTGCTAAATTGGTGACGCACGAGCGGTTTGGCAGAAAACCGTGCTGTGCCTCAGAGAGGACAGGTGACACGTGATGCATCAGTTCATCATACACAACCTATGTGATGTGCTTAACTACTTATTCATGGCCGCCATTTCAAGTCCACCACGCCTTCTGTCATGTCCAGAGAGTGTTAAAGGTCAGCACCTGGACAGCTGTCTGTCCCCGTGGTCTGCATCTGACAGTATCCCACCCATTCCACCGCCGTCTGCGGCCTCCGAAGGGTTACACCTACTGCAGCAGCGCTGCACCATCCACGGCTGTGACGCAGTGTGCCTCCGCAGCACTCGGCTCGTCTGGCCGTCTGTGGGGCCATCTGCGGTGATATCCCAACACTAATGGCGCACCACCGGGCCGACGGGGCGTCCCCGGGGACGGAGCGGTCTCGCAAGGTAGCACCTTGAGCTGGGCTGCTCAGCCATCAGACGTCACCGGTCCGGGCAGACGTCGGATGGCCGGACGACGGCCACCAATGAAATACGGTGGGGTTACTCACTGGAACTGGAGCGGGCAGAGGGAAACACAGCTCCATGGCAGGCAAGGGTGTATAGGCAGGATTTTGTGGCCAGAGGGGTTGGATTAAGTGGGTCATACGCGCAGTTGACGGGCTTCTAAAAATGGATGCAACTGCTTTTGAGATTGCTTTCTCCAGTTCATGCCAGCCCATTAAACACCAGGAGTGCAGAGCTCCCGAAAATGACATCAGCTAGAGGATAGAATACCCTTTCATTCTATGCAATCGTCTTCACGTTTATTACGTGTTCAAATTGTCTATTTGTTGATGTAAGGCAAACAAAAATGGGCAGCTGATGGGACAGCCACATCAACGTAGCATTAACAGCTCTGATGTTCCTCGCCATGGTATCACATGTAACCCGACCTTTACCTCCATCTCTAACGACTGATTGGTGCTGGCGGGGGTGTCGGGTGGAAGCCTCCCCTCCGCGCAGCTCCCATCCGAACCACGTAGAGGGCGGGCGGGAGGAAAATTGAGCTGTTCTCCCCAGTCATCGGAGGCTTCCTCAGCTCTTTCTTGGACCAGCTCATCCGACACCGGCCATCACAGACCACCAGCTTCAGACGCAGAAGGCGGCCCGCTAACAGCGTCTCCAGATCACACGGTATCGGAGACGAAAATTGGCCCGCGCCAACTGTGAATCAGCTCTGTTGGTAGTTGTGAAATATATTTTATTGGTGCCAACGGAACACTGGTTTCTAATCTCATTATGCATGGCGCAAAGCGACTCATTTGTTTTGAAAGTGTCAGCTCCCTCTCTTATAAGGCGCTGGTCAATAATCCCCAAGATGTGTCTATTGTCAAACACTGTAAACCGACGCATGTAAATATTCGACATTAACCTTGAATCATATATTTGCAAATAAACATTTTCAAATGGCAAGAAACTGGTTTTGTATTTTCCATTTCCATTTCCATTTTCTTTGCCGCGATTTCCAGAAATCGAAGACTGAAAGCTGGAAGAAGAAAAGACAAGGACGGAGAAAGCGTGATACCACATGCGTGTCGCTCACACACCCACTCGTCCCGAGACAGACGATTACGACTATCGTTCCTCCAATCAGAGAATGGGATACCACGTGACTGATGAGGGGCAGAGTGATACGAGCATATCTAAACCGCGATAGAGTGGTGCATAGGAGCGGTGCCTGGGGGATATTTCCTGAGCGATGCTTGCTGATAAAAGATACATGTTGGCGATCCTTTATTCTTCTTCCATACATTGAGTAATTTGATACCTATTTCTGGATGCTACGTCGTAAACGATAGGATGCAGAATTGTGAGATATTTATGTGATGCTGTCTTTTTTGGAAAGCTAGATCACATTTAAAATATTTAATTATAGAATGTCTTAATATTTGTTTCGTGCTCTTATAAATGTTTCAAACACAACAAGTTGTAACTCGTTTCACTACCATTTTTTTCTCGTATTTTCGCTTACTAGCAGACACTGGCCTTACGATGAAATACAGACGGGTCCAGTCAGCACAAGAACGATACCTACTCACACCAAACGTGCTATCGACTCTCCTAACAGCAACAGTTCCCTGCCAGTTCCGTCCATTCCGTCTCTTGAAACGACCACTATTGCCACTGCACTTCAGGGCAGGCCCTTGATGAGTCGCAATAGTCATCTGCTGGATCCTGTCAATATTTAAACGGTCTCTCATGCGCTTCACTGCTCTAATGGGGAGGCCGGGAAATTTCGAACTAATTGCGGAACCTCTAATTTGTCACTGGGACTTTATATAGGTTTGAATCATCGCTTCTTCAGTATATAATGTATTTGTCAGTCAAACGTTTTCAAATTCCATGAAAACACCATTAGGTCTTAAGCGCAAAATATTAAGAACACTCCAATGCCGCTAAATATGATCATTGATCAGCTGAAATTTATGTTCTACACTATATGCAGTTACAGAAAATAAGCGTGTTCAACCAGCGCTCTGATTTAAAGTGGATGTTTAAAATGACTCATGATGAGAATCACTGTTCCTCAGCATGTCATGACTTTTAAAAGGCTGCAGCATACCTTTGAACAATACTGACGTTGTTCCAAGGCTTGAGTATGGTTTCTAGACAGAGACCAGAGATATGGAAATATTTGTGTCGATTTCAAACGCAATACTATGATATGACATTCAAAGCCGATACTTTAATAATATTAGTATGAACTATGTGTGGTTATGTCAGTTATGTCAGTGGTTATGTCAGTGTGGTTATGTGCCAGTCGTTTCCGTACTCATGACGCAATACGGTTACCTAATCACGGATATTTAGTAACTAGAAAAAGTATTTTGCAACAAAAAAGTTTAAACTGCACGACAGCATGTGAACGGACTCTAGACTTAATGTCTAAATAAACACATGTGTCAATGATTTTAAGAAATATGTCTAGTTTCAATGAGTTTATAAATTTGGTGGCAGTATTTAGAAGGCAGGATTTCTTACGCAGAAGATTCAGCTTCGGTATCTTATTGAATCTATAACTAGTGCAGTGTAACTAGTGTAATCTATAACTAACTAAAAACCTCTGGATATTTTATGAGTAACTATATACTTATGTGACGTAGACCGTTTAGGCCTACCTCATTGGCAGTTTCCCTGGGTGGGCCATAAAGACGCTCCGAACTCCAAAGCTGTAATTTCTAATCTCACCATTCAAAAGGCTCTGAATAAAAAAAAATGTTGCGCTGTGAAGATGACGTGACATATGTTCCTTTTCCTTACGTCTGCCTTCTATATATTTCCATGCTGAATTTCCATTGTACTCGCTATACCACTTGTAATTCAATAAGTCGAATCAATCCGTTCATCAAACAGCTGGAGAACGGGCTCAGGATCGGCGAAATTAGAACTGAAAATCGCCCTTCACAGATCATTCATTGACATACCCTTCCGTAGAGACCCAGGTAGCGAAGATGGATTCGATAGCTTACGGCTCACTCCTGGAATGGCAGCTGCTGTCGGATAATGATAAGTGATATTCATATGGTTTCTTCCTACAGTAAAATATAACTCTTTTTCTGCAGGAGCGGATGATCCCATGGGCTCCCAGCGGAACGGTGTTCCTTCATCGACAAGAACGAATGGTCGCCCCACTCGGTATAAGGAGTCCTACTCCATGCATTGGCTCCTGATGCGTTACGGAGAAAGTGGAAGGTTAGACTAGCCCGCAGTTGTACCCATGCTGTCCTGCGGGTAGACAAACCCGCAGTACCAGATAATCTTCTGTTTCTTTCTTTTCGCCCTTCTGGGGTGTTTGATCACATACGCCTTCGTTTTTCATCATCGCCATTGACTAGGGTCTCTATCGCCATTGACGCTATTTTTCTCACCCCGCCATTGACTGGGGTCTCAGTCGAACACCATTGCCGGGGGGGGAGGGGGGGGGGGGTAAGTAGCGTTCTCCCCAAAGTATCTCCGGAACAAATTATAACAGGGAGTCGCGCGCTGCGTCATTCGAAAGCTCTCGACAAGAGGCACCTAAAATATAATCAACATTCATAAATTGAGACCCTTGACAGGCGAAGGTCAGGTCAAAGGTCAAAATTCAGTGTTTACGAGTTACGACCCATGGAGACCGCACAATGCACAGCTCTTGTACTGCGCCAAGGTACTCCCAAATGCTAGGTGAAAGCACCATATTAGCATTGTTCTCATACTAAGTACAAGTCAAGGTCAAGGTCGGGTTGCAAGAGAACTATATACCCAAAAACTATACATGAGTCATGTGACACATGTTTTATGTGTCATTTTAGACGTATACCTCAATGATGACGATTTTTTTGTCATCTGAAGTCAATAGTTAACGTTATAACAAGGTCAGGTTAAGGTCAGGTCAAATAAGGTCAAATTTCTTGATAAAGGACACATGCTTCCGAATGAAAATTTGCTCAGAAATCCAGTAATGTCATTTTTTGTAAGTAGTCTAGAAATCCGCAAGATTGCAAGTAAAAAAATAACATCATCAGTTTTTCTACACATAGAGTCATTACTTCAAAACTAAAGATATTGCGTTAAAAGTTGGTTTGGAGATAGTTTACCTCTAGTTTTCTTAGATTCAATTAGGTTTTCATCTTCAAAATTTTGGATTTGTGGGCATTCTTTCCAAAAATCTAGTTTACTATTTATTGTTGTCAAAATAAGAAATGAAAATTCGATATAGCGATTTTGTAGAACTCGTCATTCCAAGTTTTCTGCCGTCTTTTTTATTTGCATTTTGCTTCAGAACTGGATTTTGGGCTATACTTTTTAAACATGTAACATTTTTCGGCCAAAATTGGGATGAAGTGACGTCACATAAGTCCATATAGTATCTCACAAGTTTTCTAAAGAAACTGCTCCATTTTTCTCAGAATATGTGAAATTGATGTGCAAGAATGTATGCCACGTTTTCCATAGTCACAAGGCTTGAAGTCACAAGGTTCGATAGTCACAGGTGGCAGACGGTTAGACCTCCCTTGAAACTGAATTGGTTTTGCCAGTTGCCACCGCTGAAATCTGGGCCACAGACTCAGTCACAAACACAGTCGTGCTAACACGGCGCTTGAAAGTCGAAATTGTGATTTTCAGTCGCTGCTAAATTTGTGACTATGATAAACCTTCAAAACCTGGTTTTCAACGAGGAAAGAACAAAAACGTTTATTTTATCCGACATCCAAGCGCTATATAGCTTCAACAAACGCACATCTGCCCTCCTAACTCTTCTTTTTGCAATTTCGTTCTTTATTATGTATAAAAGGGCGCGGTCAAAAAGACATCAATCTTGTGGTATGCAATTGCACCATCAAAGCTGATCGAGCGTACACCATCGTGACGGTATTGCGGCGTCCTCCGAAGACCTCTATAGAGATACCTGAGGCAGGTTCACGAGGCACCCAGAGGCCGTGGTTGAGGGGGATTCCTTCGAGCACGCTCTGTCATACAGAAGCAGAACTTATCAGCGCTTTTCATTGTTCTGAATGCATGCATTCCTTGCCGAGTTATGCTGTTTATGTCTGGAAGCGAAAACTAAAAAATTTACAACGAACATCCTGTGTATACCTACTTATGTCAGGACGCTGCTGTGACACTTATATGACACTTATGTGACACTTATATAAACTAATATATTGGTGCAAAAGTAAATGATTGAGGAAGTAGTATCTAAAGGAAAAAAAGGAAACGTCCTGACATACATCGCTCGAAATCGCACCATATTTCTTTACTAATTCAAAGAAAGTGAATTAGCGCCCACTTATGTTGAATTCTTATAAGCCACTTGTGTGTATTGACTTATTGTGAATCAGCGCCCATGAAAACGGACTCTTAATTCAAATTAGCTAAGGTATTTGATTTGAATGAACAAATGTGAATCAGCTTGAGACCATAGAAAAGAGGTAGCTGCTTGCAAAATCGGTTCTATTAAGACAATAGGCAACACATTGCCTTTTAACCACCATAGCGTGAAGTTGGAGGAAGAAACTTTGCACAGCGTGTTCTTACAACTGTAAAGCTAATCATGTAAAAGTTCCTCAGCTTCGGAATGATTGTTCTTCAAAGAATGGCCAGATGACTTTGCAAGTTGGGAGGACGGAGTAGGCCACCTACAGAGTTCGGATTGGCTGACGCTAACGGAACGCTGACAAATTTGTGTCGATATCTCCATATACCATACCATAGGCGTATGAGGCGGAGGCATGGGAGCCAAGTTCCTCCTCCCCCACAAAAAGATGAGGGGAATTGAGAACCGCGCCTTACTACTCATTTGCCTTTATTTCTCGGCAAAACTACAAAGAATAACGTTCTTTTTGGCTCAGACGTCTTTGAGTGAAGGTAGAAGATACAAAAAACATACTATAGTTTCATTATTCCTTCTTCCATTCAAATCTAACAATTCTATGCGTGACTCTTCCAATAGCGCGTCTTCCATTTATTGCGCCAGGGCATGTTAATTGTTCATGCTCGGATATGATTTCCCGAAATGAATCATACTCCTATGCGATCAATATTTGACCGATCGAGACGATATTCTTACTTTTGCATTTCAAGGTATCAGAGCCTAGAAATAATCTCTGCTTACCGCGGATCCACACCACATAAATCCGTCAATTCAAACAGTTTAGACTTCTTTTATAAAAGAATGTCTTAAAGGTCTAAAGAGGTGACGTTTTGAGATTTGTCCACATGAGTCCACCATAAGTAAAATAAGCTGAACCAAAATATTGTGCACCAATTCGCAGACGAATCCAAGCTCCGAGACTCCGAAGACCGACCTTTAGCGACATCTCTGCCACTGAGCTGTCGCGCCTGAAACAGTGCCGTTTTTAATTTATGGAGCTTGTTCCACTCTGCAATATCTTTAACCCGTCATTGACTGGGGTCTCAACCGATCACCATTGACTGGGGAGTGGGGGGGGGGGCAAAAAGTGTCCGCTAGATTATTTCCTGAACCAATAATGGCAGCGTGACGCACAAGGCCACGAAACGCACCTAAATAACTCGAAATTTCGAAATGGAGGTCATTGGTCAGGTCAAGGTCAGGTCAAAGGTCAAAATCGGGTGTGTTTGCGTTGCGGCCCATGGAGACCGCTCAATGCGCAGCTCCGGGCCCAAAATGCGCCAAAGTACTCTCAAATGTTAGGTGAAGGTACAATATGAGCATATTTATATACTCATATTGTACCTTCATATTGTACCTTATATAATCATATTGAGAACTAAATATATTATTTGAGTTCTCATGCTAAGTACGGGTCGATATCAAAGTCAGATCACAAAAGGGCAATATAACCAAAAGTTGTACATGGGTCATGTGACACATGTTTTATGGGTCGTTTTAGTCTTAGAGTTCGATGATGGAGTTTGGTTTGTCATCCAAAGTCAACTAAGTGAAGGTTGTAACAAGGTCAGGTCAAGGTCAGATCAAATAAGGTCAAATTTTGAAATAAGTATTTTTGAATAAGACATATGTTTTTGAAACAAAATTGTCTGAGAAATCCAGTGGTGTCATTTATTTTTCTTAAGTGGTCAAGAAATCCCCAAAAATTGCAAGTCAAAAAATTACGTCATTAGTTTCCCCACATAGTCATCATGCTCCTTCAAAAATAAATATATTGCTTTGAAATTTGACTTTCAGATTTGTCATACCTACTTCTCTTACATACCTACGCTCCGTTTTTCCTTATTTTTACAGTTTTGGATTTTGTGAGCGTTCATTTTTTTAATTTTGGGGTTAAAAGTCATTATTTTGAACATCTAAGATAGCCACGTTGCAGGACTCGTTATGTGACGTCTTTTGGTGTTTTTATTTGAATTTAGTTTTAAAACTGTTTTTGCATTTCTTAACATTTAACACTTCTCGACCAGAATTGGGATCTAGTGACGTCACAAAAGTCAATATATCTAAAAAGATTTCCGACGAAACTGCTTCATTTTTAATTCTCTGGAGATGTCAAAGTAATGTACATACGCGAAGGTATGTCATGTTTTATGCTGTTAGCGCCATCCATTTAAAGTTATTCAAAATATTAGACAGGGGGCACTTTTTGCCCCCCCCCCCCAAGTCAATGGCGGGTTAATATTCGATCTGAAGTGGTCTGAAACTGTGCTGTTACGAGTTTTATGCAGCTCGGTTTATTCTAGGTGGTCCAATTTGGTCCGTGCTAAGGGGATTGAATCGGACCGAAACCGCTTTGAATTGTGTGTTCAACCGTAGGCAATATCTCGGATGTGACAACGCATCGTTTTGAGCATGATGCTGTCTGGTCCATTTTAACCCGCGCCCTGCCGGAGGTTGGCGCCGAACATCGTCTGCCCGGGGGATTTCCGCCTCCCCCCCCCCCCCCCTAAGATCTTCAAAACCACGCAACAAAGCGACAAGCGGTAAACGGCGTTAGATGGCTTGTGACAAGTACTTAGATATTAATCAGGTCATTTTCAGGTCAGTTCAATATTGAAGTCACCAGGGGCCATTGAAGGTCAAATTTTATCTTGTTACGAGAAGCTTGGACATCTCTTCAAACGTGTATCAAGGGAACTATGATAGCCCCCCAAAAAAACAGGAAAAAGACAATCGGAAGCTCTTGAAATTCCCAACCTAAAATTTGCATCAAATTTGACCTCCAGCGAAAGGTTTAGGCTACAGAAGTCATGAAAGGCCAAAGAGGCCATTTTAAGGCAAAATCGTTTTCCGCGAATAGCTTTTTAGCTATGAAAGATAAAGCAATCATTTTGGCACCATCGTGTTCCTCTTGTCAATACGAATCGAAACACATTTTTTTTTTTATTTGATACGATCATTTTCAAAACTTGACCTCAGTTCAGGGTCACGTGGTGACCCAAGTAGGTCAAGTTGGGTCATGTTGCATATGATTCGAATATCTCAACACTAGTAGAATCATTCTGGAGTTATATAAACATGGTTCATTGCAGAAAAGGCTGCTCTGTAATGTTATGTCAATAACTGCACTTGACCGTGCCAGTAGACTCCTTTAACTCGGAGCGGGAGTTGACGAGGCCGTCCGATTAACTTTACACTTGGCCTGCTCAAAAGTGAGTACTCGTGGGCCGAAGAGCCGGCTGTCGGAAGGCAACATATATCAATCGCTCCTTACCATCACGCTCGGACCGGTCAAAGTTTCCCAATTCTGCTCCTCCAATATGCACTCGGCAGTGATCGGCTAAAAGTCATGACCTATCCAGCTGGAGTGGCAGCTTCCTGCTTGAAGGCCCGAGGAGGTCTTTGAGCGGGATTTTTGTCTGGTGAAATATCCTTTGAAAGTAAGGACGCAGACTGCAGCTAAACTGACCGTAGCCAGCGCAAAGTTATGATGAACAACTCACGCCGAGTCGGCTCAGTAACTTTCGGTTTGAGACAACTTGTCGAGTTGGGTCACAGTGGAGGCGGGTGCCGGTGGTGAAAAGTTATGTATCCCGCGACGTGGTGGTGGTGAACGGTCCACTAGTGCTATTATCTGCAGATCTGTCTCTGAATTATATAAAATTGTATATCTTCTGTGCCATACTCCCATGCTTTTGCGTTTCTGAAATACATACTTTGCTCTTTGGGATGAGAAAGGCTGCCTCATGAAAAAGACATTTCCTTAGTTAATTTAGAATAATTAAATGATAAAGATATAATAAAATAGACTATACTCCACGATGTAAGAAACTGGGAAGGTCCAAGCAACTGCTACGCATCACAACAGGGACGTGTTTTATGCGACACCTTCTGGCAATCTTCCCCGTTCGGGTTTTCAGCCGACTAGCCGCCACCTTTTATTGGTTTCAACACCAGTAAACGTCAAATGGATGACTATAAACCTGTTTATATTGCAACGATTCTTTCTAAGCGTGTCAGCGTAAAGCATAAATTAATTTCAACGGGCCGTTACCGAAGACGCAACAACACAGCTATGCTGTCAACGTCATCAATTAAACTCTTGACGGCTACGTGCTAGCGGCGAAGCTGGCAAGTCTCGGATGCCTCCCAACACACGTAGCTGCAGGCACAAATTATCAATCTCGGCCTCACCCCCTGTGCCACTCTGATCAGGTCCAGCAGCCGAGGGTTTTACCACTCGGTGAATGCTTTTGTTGAAAAATACCTCCGAATTCCGCGTACGTCAGGTTGCGACCTCCGTTCCCTTCCCCCCCGCCCCCCCCC
>JARFNZ010141560.1:0-10473 GCA_031763405.1 Balanus nubilus
ACGGGCCACGGGACGGGCCACGGGACGGGCCACGGGACGGGCCACGGGACGGGCCACGGGACGGGCCACGGGACGGGTCAGGGACGGGTCAGGGACGGGTCAGGGACGGGTCAGGGACGGGTCAGAGGTAGGTCACAGACTGGGAGACGGAGGCCGGGACACAGACAACAGAAGGGAAGGACGGCGTCTGATACAGATGGACAGGACAGACGAGAGAAGTCGGGTCCCAACTTCACAAGGAGACACACAGGATGATGGCACAGGTACGGAAACGGTAAAACGAGCACAGGGGGACAGGGGGAACAGAGGACAGGGGGACAGAGCGGGAGGCTGCGCGGGAGCGAAAAGGTCGGACATGGCCAGGGCCAGTCGGCCCAGTCACTCTGAATGGAGGTCGGTACATCGGGGACACTAGGGGCTGTCGAAGCAGGCGGGACTGACGACACAGGACTGGTGCCGGGACCAACAGGACCAACGGGGTCCGGCAGGGGCGTCTGACTGGTACCGGTACCTCTGACAGCTGACTCCCAGTCAAGACTGGAGTCGGTGGTCCTCGGCTCTCTCCACTCACCAGCGCGTCGGCCAGCGCCGACTCGGCCTCCCTGCTCTGCTGCAGGATCTTGTGGACGGTGACCGGCTTCCCATGGGCGGTCACCTCTGTGCCGCCGGCTATCGACCTGAGAACGCCGGACAGACACGAGTCGGAGCCAGAGGCCAGACCACAGACCACAGCCCACAATGGCATCAGACCACAGCCCACAATGGCATCAGCCCACAGCCCACAATGGCATCAGCCCACAGCCCACAATGGCAGCGGACAGACCCGATGGAGCAAAGAAGTCAGACCTCATGAAGGCACACAGAGAGAAACAAAGCAGACAAAGCCGGAGCACAGCGACGACACCTGAACTCGCACGTCGCCGACCGACTCAGCGAATGCACACAATCAACACTCGCATGATCATAATACCGAAGGTTAACAGTCCGAAAAAACTCAGCTCTCAATGCTATAAGAGCAACCACACAATCCACACATCCACCTGCTACATTAACGAAAGTCCACACAGCACTATGGATGAATTGGGCATGTACATCCGCCCAATTTATCCATACCTTTGCGCGATTCTGAACCACAGCAATCCTCCCCCTCCCCTCTCTCCATCTCAGCCGAGGCCAACCCCAACCCTTTCCCCTCATCCCTCTCACCTGGAGCGTGCCGACCCTCCAGCGGCGGCGGACGGCAGGCGGTGCGGGGACGGCTCGCGGGAGGTGCCGGTCGAGCGTGGGATGCCCGTGCGGCGCCTCGTGCGGCCCGCCGTGTGAGAGTCGCCCGGAGAGGCGGCGGCCGTGTACGTGGCGTAACTGAGACGGGACGACGGCGAGCCGCTCCGGCTGCCCGCTGGAACAGATAGGGTGAAGGCTTACGTGGGGTGTAAGCATCGAACAGTAGGGACAAGGAAAATACAAGGTTTAGGTATGAAGATGTGTGTACTGAGGATCAGCAAAGAAATTAACGCTGCTTTTGAAGGATGAACGAGAAAAGGTGCAAAAGAGGGAAAAGGAACAGGCGGAATAAAGGGTGACTAGAAGGGAGGGGGGAGGGCGGGTCCCTAGAATTACCGACGAAAATGGGGACAGTTCAGGATTAGCAACTTGTGTGAATTGAGGAGGGGGCTTCGCTTCAGTCTCTGCAGGGCGTCTGGGGGTGTTACGATATGAAAGGGCGAGGCATCTCCTTAAGGGAAAGCACTGACAGATTACCTGTCAAAAACACAGCTACTAAACTGGAAAATAATCCCTCATAATAAGAAGTCTATGGACACTAGCTATGGTAAGTTTAACGCAGCAAATCGATTCGCCTTACTAATTCGACTGGTTATGATATTTTAAGCTACCACATGCTCGTCAATCAACAAATCTACGTCCAGCACCAGGCAGCTGACGCCGTCGACGGTCATGCATTATTCATTGAGGCCAATTGGTGGCGTATTTCAGCTCATCGGGCCCACACCGCTCGTCCATCAACTCCTCCACATCCCGCACATTATACGGCAGCGGGTTACAATCGGCGACGGCGGGCGGCGGGCGGATGGCGGTGCGGTGGGCAGTGGGCGGTGGG
This sequence comes from Balanus nubilus, assembly GCA_031763405.1. Lineage (NCBI taxonomy): Eukaryota > Metazoa > Arthropoda > Thecostraca > Balanomorpha > Balanidae > Balanus > Balanus nubilus. Next base: position 2,120 of record JARFNZ010141560.1, read on the forward strand.
CGGCAGACCCGTCATATCTCCGCCCTTCTGCCCCAATTGAGCCTCCCGGCTGTTCCCCCTCCGTCTCCGTCATCGTCTCTGTCTCCGCCACTGTCTCCGCTACTGTCTCCGCCTCCGCTCCCGTCTCCACCGGTCATCACCCATACTCACGTTGGCTCTGCGTCACCCGCCGGCCGCGGTTGCGCGGCGTCCTCGGCGAGTCGGTGGCGGCGGCGGCGGGGGGAGGACCGCGGGCCGGACTGGCCGCCGTCAGTTTGCGGGGGCGTGCTGCCGGCGAGACGTGCCGGACAGCCCGTCAGCGAGGGGAGAGCCAGGCGGCGCGGGACGGGACACGCAGCCAGCCAGGCAGCCTCACACACACACAGGCAAACTGAGAGGGCTGAGAGGGCTGAGAGGGCTGAGAGAGAGAGAGAGCGGGACAGGGTACTGCCGATAGAGAGAAAGGGGTAGGACAGCAGACGGCTACAGGCAGTGATAAACACCGCAGAGTGAGAAGCGAAGAAGAGAAGAGAAGAGAAGAGGGATGTGCGTACACTGTACACTGTGCAGTAACCACCCAACAAAACAATCATAATACAGCTATCGACAAAACCCCTGCGAAAATAAAAAAGTCGGCAACATAACGTAACCAGGCTGGGCATATGGCGAACGGCACACAGCTATAGGCGAGCCTGCAGTGGGTGCCATGCCGGTCACATGCCGGCCTGCTGCAGTGTCGGGCTGCTCCCCTCACGATGAGCGATGGTCCAGTGTCCCCCCCCCCCCCTCCCCTCCCCAGGGCCGGGCGGTACATACAGGCCACAGACCACACCAAAAGCTCCCCAGCCGTGACCCACGGACACGACACGTACCGTCGACCGAGTCTCCGGTGGCTGCGTCCGGCAGCGGAAAAAAATACGGTATCATTAGGAGGGGTGGTACAGAAGCGGTCAGAATTTCACCCCGACGAGAATGATTAACGGCAAGCCTACGCATGAAGTCAAACAGATGAGTTTATATGAGCTATTCAAACAGCTGCTCAATGTATTTTGGTATTATCCCGTCGTTACCCCGACTCCAGCTATTCCCATAGCAGTGGTCGCATATGGTACACTGTTGAGAGCAACAAGACAGTAACGCAAAACACCAAAGTCCCGCCGGGGTACTGTGACTTCCGCCCTTTTGGGGGGGGGGGGGGGGGGGGGGACTTACGCACTTTACCCCCCCCCCCCCCACCACCGTTACTTGACCTAACGACCCAACCTAAGCCCAGGTCACCATAACGTCATCCGCGCCAGAATCTTGGTACTCACGCAGGCTGACGCCGGAGCCGACGCGCATGCGCTGCACGGCGGCGTACTGCGCGCGGGCCCGTGCGCGCTGCGCCGCCTGCAGGTCGATGGCGGAGGTGGAGCGGTACGAAGCGGCTGACTGGCTGGCCGTCTCGCCGCCGCCTGCGACACACACCGCCGCTCAGAGGCCGCTCAGAGGGGCAGGAGCACGCAGGGAGGGGCCGACATGCGCCGGCAGCACACAGCTAGACGCTACCCGGGCACCGCAGGGTCACCGCACACGGCACACAATTACAGCAGTCCAGGCGAGCTAACTCGGCATAGCAGTCCCTGGAGACTCGGCATACAAGCTAACGGGCAGAATATGTGATGTGGGGCGTGGGGAATCAGGGGAACCGAAGGGACGCGTAGTTAAGAACCTATAAAAATGGCATTGATACATGGGATGTGGAACTGGATAGAACTAAACTGAAAGTAGATTGTCAAGAAAAAAAACCATGTGATTCCCGATTATGTCCAGCATTATTCTAGTCCTATACTATCGAAATAAAATACAACATAGCAAAGATGCCACCGGTCCCAGAGCAGGGCGCCGTTCATAAACGACAGAGGAGGTAAGAATGACCAGACCTTCATTGCTCCGGGTCTGTTTGGATCAGCCGTGAGCAGACCAAAGGCCATAGTACAGCGGAAGGAGAGAGCCGGCCTATTAGCATTAGCCGGCGCCTGTCTGGCCAGAGACAGTGTCCTGCGGGTTTGCCGGGTCCCGCAAAGCTGCTATGCTAACTCAAAACAACAACCTACCTCAGTTGGGCGCAGACATACTCTCCTCCCGGGAAAAGGGAAGGGGGGGGGGGCAAATAATTTAGATTTATGACGGGGTTTCAACATGGTGCACTGGAGACTTCGGAAATGGGATTTCTATGGCGAGGTTGTCAGCATCTCTGTCCTGTTTCGGCTGCCCTGGAGGCCGGCATGGTTGATAACCCACCTCTGTGCGGTGTGGGCGGGCCGTGCGGTGTAGTACCGCCGGCCGGGGGCGGGGGCGGGGGTTCATCACTGACCTCTGTGCGGCGTGGGCGGGCCGTGCGGTGCAGTACCGCCGGGGGTTCATCACTGACCTCTGTCGGGTTTGGGCGGGCTGGGCTGCGGGATGTGGCTGCGCCGCGGCAGTGACGTCGTCCGGCTGCTCAGGTTCTCCTGGCTGCCAGCCCGGGACGAGGCGCGCGACCGCGAGCCGGTCGGAGCCGCGTGGGACGCGTGCGAGGCGCGGGGCGCTGAAACAGAGCAGGACAACAGTCAGTAAGTCACCCAGGCATCACGGGCCTCCGTTAACTTCACCACACCGCAGACGGGCTATGTGTATCGGCATCAGCAGATGTGCATTAGAAGCGCGTCACTACACCTTTTCACGCTCGATTTAAAAAAGCTGAAGTTCTTTTTAAAAAAAGCTGCAGTTCGATTTAAAAAAGATGAAGTTCGATTTAAAAAAGGAAGATCTTTCGGAAATGTGTGAGTGCTAAAAAAATGAAAAACAATTATGCATAACATGTTGAATGAATTGGAGTCACATTGGCAACGTAGCAACAACGCAGGTATAATTATATACATTCGGTATAATATGTAGATCAGTAAATGTATTTAAAAAAATAAGCCGCTCATACTTTAGCAATACACGCCTAACCCTTAGTAGTTAATAGTAAAATAACGCGGAGAAAAGATGTCTTATTTGAATTATGTGAAGTTTGACATCGTAGAAGAACCTGACTTAACTATGCAGGAGAACATGGCGCCCAAGGACTACAGATCATAATAGTACTATAGATCATACTGTAGATCATAATAGTCTGCGACACCGCGCCGGTCCACACCGACCTGGAGCTACAGTTGAAGAGCCGGAATTCGGAATTGTAATACATCCGATGTGTTGGCTTACGTTGTTGCTACGCTGCAAATGTGACACCAATTCATTTAACAGTCTTAATTGTTTTTCACGTTTTACACGCATTTCATTTCTGAAAGGTCCCCCCTTTTAAATCGAACTTCATCTTCTTTAAATCGGACTCCAGCTTTTTTAAATGGACCTGATACATTAAAATAGAATGGCTTACAAAGATGACGAATCGATTAAATGAAACGCGCTGAATCTAATGTTGTCATTATTTTTCTCCAATTTGCACTCCTGGTATCAAAATCTAACGAAAATAGGGAAGCGAGGTTCTGCGCTGCTGACGTCACTAGAAAGTAGGAGACCAAACCAATCTACGAGTCGCTCATGAACATGAAAGGGCACCGGACTGAAACATTTTCATTTCATTTATGCGAATTTCTGGGCATAATTTTAGGCGGTACGACGTTTAATTGAATATTAATGGATGACAATGTTGAAAAACACGTAATATGCAAGAATAACAAACACAGAATGTTTACAAACCGGTTAGAAGTTAGCAGAGATGGGATGGAAGTGCCCACCAAATATAATGTCATACAGCAACATATATCTTAATATCATCTGCAATTTCCATAATTTCGCCAAACAGAACTCAAAAGCAAAGCTTTAGTCTGATTTTATACTGACAGGGTTCGCAAATAATCGAAGAAATGCTAAAATGAAAAGGCTTAAGAATCAAACGCTGCTAGCAATATAAATCAGCCACTGAAGTGAGTCAAATGAAGGCATGCCTTTATATATTATGCGGACATTAGTTGCTTTAACAGGGTGTTTGACAGCCGAGCAATAGTTATACGTGCTAAAGTGATTATTTTTAGGTGTGTTCAGAAGCTTACAAACCCATTGAAAATTGCATCTTGACGTCTTAAAAATCGTTCACGTCCAAGTCAATATCAATACTATCAGTTGTGGAACACTGTCGTGAATCGCAAAGGAACAGCGGTTACCGAAGCCTTCTGGTTGATATTATGATTACTATGAAAAGGTAAGAAGTGGTTTTCGCACTTTTTATCTCCGGACATAGCTGTCTGGGACAGCCGGCGATTGCCCGGGGTCGATATGTACGTAGGCAGGAGAAACAGTGTATTGCACGGTGCTCTTTATATTTTGACCGTCATTTACAATTATATTAGACATTGTTTGCCATTCTATATGCTGAGTACCTGGATGTCAGAACCCACCTAATTTCTAATAATTTCAAACAAAACGTGGCATACATAATGTCAATTATCAAACCCATACCATAAACTCTGCATGCCAACCTTCTAGTGACGTCACGCACCAAAACTTGTATCGAGGGGCACAAAAATAGTCACACAAAAACATAATGTGTTTACGGCAATAATACATCAAAGTGAAAACTTTTTCACATTTCGTTACAAGAGATGATGCTCAAGATGAATGTGATAGTAGCTCAACCTCGCGAATCAGGTCCATTGTGGAACGCTGTCGCGAATCGCAAAGGACCAGCGACAACTGAAGTCTCCTGTTGATATTAGGACTACTATGAGAAGGTTAGAAGTGGTTTTTACGCATTTTGATCTCCGGAAATAGCTGGCTGGGACAGCTGGCGATTGCACGGGGCCGATATGCACGTAGGTAGGTGAACAGTGTATTGCACGGTGATTATTATATTTTTGTCCATTATTTTAAATTATATAAGACACCGTTTAACACAACGATCTTCATCCTGAATACCTGGACGTCAGCACCCACCTAATTTCCAATAATTTCAAACGAAACGTGACATACATAATATTAATTCTCAAATCCATACCATGAACTCTGCCTGCCCTCCTTTCCGTTACGTCACGCAGTAAAACTTGTCTCGAAGGGCACGAAAATAGTCACACAAAAACATAATACTTTTACGGAAATATTACATCAAAATGAAAACGTTTATCATTTTTCGATACAACAGATGATGCTCAAGATAAATGTGATATCAACTTCACCTTGCCAATCAGGTATATTCTTATTACATAAGGGGTGCACACAATTATCTTGTTTATACACTAGGTACGTTTCTATGCAATATAGAAACGTGAGACTATACAGTATTTGTCATACTGTACAGCTTTTATGAATAGGTTCCGCTGATGTTCTTATTAACCCAATGAGTATCATAAAGGTAAGAGAGGCAACCCCCGTCATAGTGCTGACAAGCAAGGTTCGGAACGGCAGACACTATTCCAAATCCAGCTTTCTGTAGTTTTTCCAGAACTGCAGCAAAACGCACAGCGTCCTCATAATGAACCTTCAAATTGACCGGGTGTCTCATGCCATAACCCTGGGAAATTTGGGGTGACCATTGAAACAGATGGAACTCGACATTGAGCTGTCTGACTCGGAGCAGGTCGCCAGACATTGTCAGCTGTTGGTGCAGCGCTTCCCACTCACTGGTCTCCACATCCAGCTTCAAATAGTCAATCACTCCAGCCTGCAGACGGGTCTTGCGCACTATGCTTCCAAGACTTGCCACCGGAAAACCGCCCAGGTCAGTGTCGCTTGACCCAATACCCAGACTGTGAAAGTGAAGGCCTTTCGACCTGCGATAGCTGTCCACTCCCATGGTCGGGTCGAAGGCGTGCACCATGCACCCCAGGTCCTCCATCACCTCTTCGAACGAGAAGTCGTGGTTGACACCAAATGAAAGCACCGAGCAGTTTGGCTGCAGGAGATCCAGACACACGGGCTTGAGGCCGTCGACCCAACTAATGACGTTGTCCTCAGTCGAAAAGCATCGATAGCAGCGTCCGCCGGCTCCGAAGAGATTCGGACACCCGGCGAGGGCGACCGGGTCCACAGTGGAGAGCAGTTGGTGCACACGGTGAAACATCGCGTCCGCCGGCGCCGCGACAGAGCCAGGGGCGCTGGGGGGCTCCAAGCGCGAGACGGAGCCGATCGAGACATCCGTGTCTCGCACCGGCCTCTGGTTCGAGGTGCCTCGAACCTCGAACCTCGAACTCGGCTGTTGCCCGGCAGCTATGCTGTAACCGAGGGCAAAAAAGATAAATGCACTTACTTTCACGTACCTGCTAGGCATGTACAGGCACCTGCCATTATACGAAATAGTACACAGATCAGAATGGTAGCATGATATATTTATAGCGAGATAACTGGGACTCGAGCTCAGAGGCGGCTGAAAACGCACGAGTCATCCGACCGGAGCATGTCATGCTGAATGGAAATGGCATAGGATGAAATCAGATTTGACTGAGTGATGTGATGCTAGGAATTGGTTGGAAGTTTAAGTTTATTTTATATGTCTTCTCTTCGATCAAGAACAAGAGACCGTCTTTATTGTTCGATTAGGATTTGACTATTGTAACATAAAACACACTTTCTAGAAATGTTAAATGATGTTTGAAGGGTATGAACATTCCTTTAATTTAAATTGTTGAAAATACACCGCGAAAATTTATTTGACTCCATGGAAGAAAAGCGCACTTGCGAACAATTCGTACTTCACACAAGGATTGACGCTAAAGCCCCGCTGAGCTACTAAGCTTGGCGAGACGGTCCCCCTGGGGACGTTAAACTCTTATAAAACCATGTAAATATAGTTTAAACATTTGTAAAGTGAACAATAACTGAACAATGTCATCAAGCAAGTGAACGTGTACGAAGACATTGGTACCTTCCGCATGCTCTTCTATATCAAAAGTTATTGGCAAAACAACGTAAGTGACCTCATATGACTTCATTAAAAAAAAAAAACGTGTACCTAATTGCATAAATGTGTTTGTGATGATGTGTATGATGTGAGTGTAACTGTTAAATGAATGTATGTCTTCAGACGAGTTTTGCTTCATCCCGGGGCGCCTTGGGGTTGCTTTTCCTGGCCGGAGGACTGGCCACCCTCTGGTTGGGGTTCCTCGGGGTGTCCTGGGATGGAATACGAAATTGCACATGTGATAACAATTTTGAGTGGAATGGCTTACATTTGTGTAATGTATAGGAAAATATGTATGCAAATGTGTGAGTGTGAAAGAGGAACGGGTTTGTATATGTGTGAGTAAATAATGAATAAGTTTATTTAAACATTAAAAAACAAAATAATAAAATAAATAATGGAAGAGATAATTTTATAATAATAATGATTTTTGCGGAAGATATCAAGTAAGTTCCATATCAAGTAAGCTATATCTAATACTGCTGGATTTTTACATCTGCTTTGGCAACAATGCCAGTACGACCTATTTCGCTATTTCTTAGATAATACACAATGCTATTTTCACCCACAGTGATTTGATGATGAAATACAAGCTGTCTTTTGGCCACTAGCATTGACAAAGGGAAAAGTTTAAACTGATGACAAAGCTCATTATTTCTGGTTCAACTTGGCACATCATCAGCTTTTTTATCCACGAATGGCATGCTAAACATAGTTCACGGAACGTCTTCTGGGTTTGGTTAACATTCCATAGCTCACTTCGATACATACATATGTGCCCAGTACGACTTATATAATCGGATGATAGTTTTCCTGCAAGCATGGCTCCGCCTGGTGCAGGGCATATTCATGCTGTAATGCAATCTCTTCACTCGATATATATCATGTCAGTCACTCATATCGCCGGGTATTATACGCCCAATATTTTTAAACTGGCTGACCCATTTCATTCCATGCCTATTAAAAGTGATGTTTGGTGAGTGGGAGGTAAGGAGCATGAGTAGCTTCGTAAAGTTTTGTAGGATTAAACAACATGCAAGCAGTTTTATATACACATAAATTAACCCGCGCCGTGCCGGTGCTCGGCGCCACCCGCCTCGTGCCGGGGTGAACACCCCCTTCTAACATGGCTCCTATGGCACTTAGCGGAAAACGGAAAGAAGCGTTCGGAAGCTCGTTAAAAATAATTTCGAAACTACTTCCGTCATTTTTTCGCTCAGGTCAAAAATGAGCGAAACTTGTTTCGTCACCATTTCAAAGGTCAAAATTTCCAAAATATTGACTTCCCATGAATTTCCACCCTTATCTCGGGAACTGTGCTAGCCAGGAAGTAACTAAAAAGCAATAGAAAGCCATTGAAGCGCTCTTTCGTCAACGTGCCATCAGATTTGACCTCAGATCAATACTTAAGGCTCCAGCGGTCATCAAAGGTCAAATTGACTGTTTTCTTGGAAAA
>JARFNZ010141571.1:0-10473 GCA_031763405.1 Balanus nubilus
GCGCGGCGCGGCCCGGTGCTGTGCGGGAGGGGAGCGAGTTCCACGCATGCGCACTGCGCCGGCTACCTGGCGGGCGGCAGATGGCGGCCAGGTGGGACCGGCCGCCGCCGCCCGCCGCCCTGGTCCGGCTGCGGGCTGGGCTGGCTGTGGTCCGCCGAGGCCCCGCTCCGCTCCGCGCTGCTCCGGCGCCGACCGACGCCCCTTTGTTCACCAAGCCGGCCGCGCCGAGCCGAGTCGCCGTGCTGGGCGCACCATCGCCCCTTTGTTCAGGCGCGTGCCTATTGAGGACGCCGGCGGCGTCGGCGGGGGAATGGGGTCGCCCCGCCGGCCTGTCGGCTGATGGGCGTCGCTGCGGAGGGATCACGACCTCGGCGACCCTCCCGTCCTCCCCAGACCATCCCCTGGTCCTCCCCTTGCCGCGGCGTGAAGCGCTTTGAGGACGGCGTCTCCGAAACGGGAGAAAGAAGCCCGCGAGACAGGGTGTCGCTTTCTGTTCTTTGTTCGGAGCGGCGGCAGGGGGCCGAAGCGACCTGGCTTGGGAACGGGACCAGTCTTTCATACGGCCCCGGAGACAGGCGGGCGGTTCAGGAACTGGAAAGGGGTGGGGAGGGAGTCGCTTCCGGTGGTCATGTGAGGTCCGGAGCGATACGCCTCATGTCGCCCGTCGCTCGCGTCGGTATGTTTATGTCTGCTTCCGTGACGGACTGATAGCGTCCGTTATGTGGTTTAAATTTTGGCTCGCTTTGGTGCCGTCGTATGCATAAAGTTCTTGTGTGGGGAACTACGAGCGGATACTTTCCATCGTCTTTGTTATCGTTCCTAGGCTGTCCTGTTCAAACATTTGGGCTCTAGAACCTGATGTATGCCCTGGCCTCTGTGTATGTTGTAGGCCTGTCTTGTGCAGTCTGTTTTGTCCAGACGCCTGTTTGTTCCCCGTCTGGCGTGGCCAGGGTCTGTCATGTTTGACGTTGAGGTTGAATGTTTCCGCCGTGCCCCATCTTTGTTCTGTTGACGTGTTCTGGTTGTCTGCGTTGTTTGTGTCAGCCCTGCCGCAGGATGCCTGTGCTGCCTCGGACTCCTGTGGCTCGGCTTTGTGTGCTCTGAATGTCCGTCTCGGCTCCGTCTAGAGCCAGTCTGTCCAGTCTGTTCAGTCTGCCAGTCTGTCCAGTTCAGGCCTCAGCGCAGCGGAGTCGGAGTCGGACTCAGTTTCTACTCAGTCGCGGCTCGCAGCCTGTTCTTGGCTCTGTTGCGGCTGAATCCCAGCTCAGTTCCAGCTCAATGTTGGCCTTACCTCAGCTGTGTTCTTGCCCAAGCCACCCGACTCAGTCTCAGCTCAGCCCCGACTCGCAGTCTCAGCTCAGCCCCGGCTCGGCCCCGACTCAGCCCCGGTCCAGCCCGGCTCGACACAGCTCGATTCAGCCCAAACTCGGCTCAGTCCCGACCAAGCCCAGCCCGTCTGGGCGCCTCCTCCGGCCGCCACTGAGCCGAACGGAGGGAGGCGGCATGGGACGGACGGAGGGAGGCGGCATGGGTCGGACGGAGGGAGGCGGCATGGGACGGACGGAGGGAGGCGGCATGGGACGGACGGAGGAAGGGAGGCGGCATGGGACGGACAGAGGGAAGGAGGTGGCATGGGGCGGACGGAGGGAGGCGGCATGGGACGGACGGACGGAGGGAAGCGGCATGGGACGGACGGACGGAGGCGGCATAGGACGGACGGACGGAGGGAGGCGGCATGTTTACAGTGACGACGGTGTCTGACGTCGGACGGGCCGTCGTGTTTGCTCACCTGCCCCCGCCGCAGCCGCCGCCGCTGCTGCTGGGGTGGGTGGACCGGCTGGGGCGCCTCACACCCCCCCCCCCGCGTCACGACTCGGCCCCTCCCTGTGCCCGAGCGGCGCCACAGAGATCCGTCTCGAGGCGACGCGACCCGACACCGCCTCCCGCAGAGGCGAGGCGTAGCGACCGCCGGGCACAGCGACGTTCCAGCGGCGACAATACGACGTTCTTAAAGACGATCACAGGGTCTGAAGAACTGGCGGAAAGCTTGTCGTAGGCCTGCCTGTCTCGCGACCCATTCTATGGGCCATGCTGTCGTTCAGGCACTCATGCTTGATGAAGAGCATAAGTCCCGAAGACTGGTGATAAGTTGAACCACAGCTGATGATGCTTTGGCGGGATGCTTCCCCTACGTTTTGCCGGCTGCCGGGTAATATTTCGGTTGGCGAACCGTCTACCTCTGCTTCCATGAAGAGTCTCAGTCTCTGCATCAGACCCGCTGGGCGCTGGCATGTGGAGGCTGTCACTGGAACTGACGCCACCGCCGGCCACTATCAGACCTGTCCGTCTGAATGTCTGTACCGCCGTCTCCGATCGGCTGCCTAGTGCCGCGAGTCGCTGCCTGCAGCACCCTGCACCCTGCACCCCGCACCCTGCACCCTGCACCCTGCACCCTGCACCCTGCACCCCGCACCCTGCACCCTGCACCCTGCACCCTGCACCCTGCACCCTGCACCCCGCACCCTGCACCCTGCACCCTGCAACCTGCGCCCTGCACGGTGCAGCATTACAGCAGTGCAGCCGGAGGGTCCGTCTCCCTCGCGTTCCCCTCCACAGACCGGTACCTATCCGCCGTGTCCTCGGGTCGCAGACACCGCCGGAGGGCGTCATCAGGGCTCTGATCAGACTGAGGGAGAGACGGGGGTCGAGCAGTGGGCAGGAGCCAGACGGGGCCGGTGGAATCCACCGCCGCCGCCGCCGCCGGGTGGCTTGCACGGGAGACGGGCCGCGGCAGCGCGGTGCATAGCCGTATGGCAACGCAGTGGCTGTCAAGTCGCCGGTTTGAGTCGGTCTGGGCCGGCTGGCGGTGGCGGGGGCGGGAGCGGGAGCGGTGCAGGCTCTGTGACCTGCCTCGATTGGCGTGTCGACGTGCGGCGGGCGGCGGGCGGCGGGCTGGCCACTGGCCACAGGTGGATGAAGCCCCCAGCCACGCCGCCCCCTGACGAGGACAGAGATCAGTGTGACGCTGGCTGAAGTCGCAGGACTGACGGTCAGGCCTGGATGCAGGCCAGACACGTGTCCAAGCACGTGCCACGGGGGTCGGGACATAATATAATGACACGCACGGATGGATCACGACACGGCTCATGATACCGGCCATGACACGATCGTGTCACTTGTCACGCCTGACCTGGGTCACTGTACCCACGTTCCGCGCCTTTATCGTGCCATGTTTGGTAACTCACCCCGCCGCCTCACCCCGCCGCGCGCGACCCTCCGAGTCCGGACCACACCACCGCCGCCGGATCGACGCCGTTGCCCAACGCTGTTGCGCCAGCCGGCTCATTCAGTGACGCTCGGCACGGCAGCAGAGCGCGGAGGGGGAGGCGTTTTTCGGTGGCCCGGTTCGGCCGTATGTGTGTGACCCGGTGACAAGAATAGCACCTGAAGGGCCGGCACTGAGTTGCAGGTGATGAATGGTGCCGCCCGGTGTTGTCTGGTGCCGCCTGGTGCCGCCTGGTGCCGCCTGGTGCCGCCTGGTGTTGCCTGGTGCCGCCTGGTGCTGCCTGGTGCTGCCTGGTGCCGCATGATACCGCATGATACCGCATGATACCGTCTGGTGTCGTCTGGTGTCGTCTGGTGCGGCCTGGCTCGGCCTGGTAACTGGGACGGAGCGGGGTGACGCTGTGTTCTATGGGTTTTTGTGTGGGTGAGTGATGAAAGGAGGATTGTTATGGGAGTGTATGGGTCGGGAGCGATCACCTCGTTGACAGCGATGGATGTGACACACAGGTGGTTCTGGCGACGAGAATAGGGCTGATGATGAGTGAAATGTTCACCTCTTAAGAATTCGCTCTCAGTCCCAGTTATTCCTATTCTCCCTCCGCCTTGTTGTTTTCCTATTCTCCCTCGAACTTCACCCATTTCTACTCTGGTTCTGTGTACCGACCTTCGCAGCCAATGCTTTCAAAATCTCCGATCATCATCAACTAGCTCTGTATTCAGGGGCAGCAGGTGTTGGACGTGGGACAGTGTGTCTGGTCTCCTCTGGATGGCTGATCACTGGCCCGGGGCTCCCTGTCGATGATTGCCTCGCTGGCTGCTGTTGGTGCCTATCGGTGACCTGCTGCCGATAGCGGCACCGTTGACCTCGTCTCTCGGTGAGAGCGGACACCTCTGTCCAGTGCTGCTGCCCTGCTGCAGAGACGAGCCGAGGCGATGGTATCTGGGGCCTCGTCTGAGAGGAGGGAGGGAGGCGGGGCCGCTGGTGCTGCCTGGCACCCCGCCGGCAGCCCCCGAGACGTCATCCGACCCGGAGTTCCCCACGCTGAGGTCGGGCCGGGGGGGGGGGGGGGGGGGTGAGATTGCTGAGTTGGCTGCCGCCGCCCCTCCGCCGCCGCTGAGCCGCCCCAAGCCAAGTCGTGCTACCCCGCCCTGCACTACCGCGCTGTGTCGTTTTGTCGGGAGTGGGACACAACTCATCAGGAGCGATCACTCATGGACAACGTAAATTATGCTGTAGCTGCGGCGCCTTAAAGCTCCAGTCATCATAACAACCCCGTCATCATCATCATCATCGTCACTGCATTCATTATTGTGAAGGATCGCAGCTAATGACCACTGTGTCGATCGACGTCCGAAGCGCCGGACTGATGGTCTAGCGGGGAGTAGCTGCTTACGTAGACGCGTTGAAAGCCTATCGTCTGTCAACACGACTATGAATGTGCACCAGTAGAGTTCAGCGAGCACGTCGCGGGAGTGAAGCTCTGTGCCAAAGGGTACGACGTCGGGGTGCGTTACTAAAGCTCAATTCTTATACAGTATACAGCCCTCGTCTCTAAAAGGTACACCGTTTGCACGGCTGATCCGTGGGCGCGGCGCGACCTCCGTGACCTCACGTGACCCCGGCTGACCTCTGTCCAGTGAGACCGGCGGGGTGGGGCCGTGCTGCACTTTCTCGCTGTTCAGAGTATCGCTCTGGAGAGCGGGGTCGGACACGACGCGCCCCTTGCAGCGATGGTGCTGGCACGGGCACGCTGCGAGTGTGAGATCAGAGGATTTCCCCGCACGTGACGTGTTGTTCGACGCTTCACCAGTGGGCGGGAGGCTCGCTGCCGGCCGTCGGCGGTCCTCAGTTCAAATACAACCTCGACGCCACCCCGCCTCCAGCCCCCGGCGCTCCTCGCACGCCGGAGCGAGACTCCGTGCACAGTGCACAGTGCATGACTGAGCCGTGCACCGCAGGCAGTGCCCTGCACGTGCAGCGGTTACCAGTGGGCGGATGGCTCTCTGGCGCCGTCTGCACGGCACTGCGCCCGGGAGCGACTGGGGAGAGAGATGGAGAGAGCTGTCGGTCAGAGACTACAGGGCGGTGCCTGCTCGCCATGCTGCAGCAGAAGCGACTCCCGGCCGCACGATGAGCTTGCTATGCAGTAAGCTCTGCCGTGCAGTAATGGCCGGCGGCCGTGCCGTACGCTGGGCTCGCTCCGCAGTAAGCTCTGCCGTGCAGTAAGCAGGGGCGGCAGCGATGGCCGGCGGCCGTGCCGTACGCTGGGCTCGCTCCGCAGTAAGCTCTGCCGTGCAGTAAGCAGGGGCGGCAGTGAGAGGACGGGAGGTGGTGGGCGGCAGCGGTGAGCAGCAGCGGTGAGCAGCCCCCTGCCGTACCGCCGCCGCCGCCGCCGGCCGGTGTCACGCCGTCAGCCGACGCTGCAGGGGTGACGCTGACGCCGCAGACGGACGCCGGATGGAGCGACAGGGCTCCTGCAGCTCCTGCAGAGTGCAGTGCAGCGCCACAGACCCTCTCTCGGCCCCAGGCGGAGACGGTGGCGGCCCCATGTCGGCTCAGCAGACTCCATGTCGGCTCAGCAGACTCCATGTCAGCTCAGCAGACTCCATGTCGGCTCAGCAGACTCCATGTCGGCTCAGCAGACTCCATGTCGGCTCAGCACACAGCCAACGAGCTCCATGGAAGTCAGTTTGCTCGCCGCTCGGCCAGGATGCAGGCTGTGAACTGGTTCTTCTCGTCACTTGGGACTTGGCTTCTCCTGATGCGCGGTGCTGAAACCGCGGCGGTCTACAGGAAGGTGGACGCAGAACAGGACGGGATAGAATGGCATGGATTTTGTACGGTTTGTGGGCATAAGTGTAGGTGAATAACGCGCTGTTCATTGTACGACGAAAAAATAAAACATTTCGTTGTAAAATTTCAACATTTATTATTGAGCTGCAGCTGCTTGCACTGAACTGTGAACGTTACATTTCGGTGGTCGGTATTCTGTCTTGTCTGACGTGAGCCAACAGCTTTGTTGACACTTTGTCCTATAGTTGTAGGTATAAGGATGGGGGAGGCCATGGACTCACTTTTTAAAAGAAATTAAGGTTAAAATTAAAAAAAAAAAATTGGCTTACTGAGGACAGCTGAACATTGCTACAAATTCGCCAGGACGGGAAGAGCCTCACCCAAAACAAAATCCCGCCTAAGGTATTAAGCCTCTCTCAAGGTATTAGGTCTCTCCAGACTTTCCGTGTCGTTCCTATGTTCCTGCTCTACCCTGTGTGATGCGAGCCAGCAGCTTTGTTCGTGAATCGGCTGCGTGTCATCCATTTGTCGGTACAAATTACCGAGGGCTCTGTCCCTGCAAAGCGTACAATGCACAATGACTATCGCCGGGAAAAGCGTGGATGTTCCAAAGACTATCCCGGAAAAGCGTCTGGAAAAGTAACGCTTTGTTTTAATGGTAACTTTTCGACCTACTTCCTGCAACAGAATACGCTTCACCACGAGCACAGTGATAACGTGAGCGTACAATGACACCCTAAAAATAGCATTTCTGTAAGGCTGTGGTTTCTTAAGTTAGTTCATACGCCTGTGGTTGTCATATCGCGTATCTGTGCGGATGGTTGCATTTGCAAACGTTGGACACATTGCATTTCGCAATGCAGTGGATTCCCCTTACCAGTGGCATCCATAATTTTGGCCTAATCACGGCTGATCTCATTTGCAAAAATAAATATTTATACTGGAGCAGAGAGGAAGGCTTTGAGCCACCGCCTCAGGCGGACGCTGCGTGTGGGTTACTGTCCGTGCATAAATTATCGAAAATAAGCAAACCGCCACGCCGACCGTCCAAGACGGCGTCCGGCGTTATTTGGCGGATACTATATTGGTTTGTTTTGGTTTGCACGATGGTGTAGTAAAAGTTCCGTTAATCGATATGGTTGTTACGTAAATATTTGAAGCACTCGGAATCGCCTTAGTTATTAGGCAGCTCATAGTCGCAACGATGAAAACAACAATTGCAGCATGGGTCAAGCACAATCACCATCACAAAGTAAAACTTTCAGTTGCTTCGCACATCGTCTGTCAGCATGTATTTGCACATTGTCAGGCCGTCCGTCTGTTGTGGAACGTCAGACGACGACGTGCCAAACGAATCAGCCGTGGCAGCAGCCAGCCGGCCAGCTGACCCCACCATCGCCACCTGTCCTGCTGGACCGGGGACGAGACAGCGACGAATACCTGGCTCACAATGGCGGGAAGTTTTAGTTTCATAGTACGAAAAGCGACCAACAACAGGTATTGTTCATCGAAAGCCCTCGCACCTGCAAACTTTTGATCGATGTGGACGCCTGATGGGACTGTTTTCGTAGTGCATTTTGAAGTTGCCGCGTTGTGTAGTAAGTTTCCACATTTCCCCTCGAGTTTTACGACGGCGTCTGCGGGCTGCCGGCGCACGGTGTGCGGCGGTCGCGGACGGGAACGACGCACGTCGGCTGCGGACGGCCGGCCATCTGCCGCGCTTCCGGTCGGGTCGGACGCGCCACTTCCGGTTGTCGCGGGCGTTCGTCACACGCCGTCGGCCGGCCGGAGCCGGCCGCGTCCACTGGACGGTGACGGAGACCTGCCGGCGGCGACGAGTGACGTATCGAAAGAGGCTCCGACGGGGATGACGGACGGACACCCCGTCGTGGATGACGGAATGACGGAGCGGCGTCGATGACTGAGTGATGACGGAGGGAATCGTATGACCCGATGTCTGTGGCTGACTCTGAGGCCTATGAAGGGGACGGTGTGTTGATGAAGCTTATGGACTGACGCCTCGCCGACCGACTGACTGTACTTTGAAGCTTATCAGGCTTATGCGGGGGACAGTCTGGCGTTGTCCTGCTGCCTGACGTACGGCGGAAGGGTTTGTATTCAACGTGCGTCACCAGTCGCGACTTTGTGAGTGTTTTTAGTCCAGTGTGTTATGTGGTGCTTGAGCATAGCATCGATTTTCCGGACTCGCTTTTAATGCTGGCCGACACTTTCCTGGCGGGTGACGAGGAAGGCTGCTGCATGATAAACACCCTTGGCTGTGGATACTAACCCTGGTCGTATCCGCTCACTATATTTCGCAGCTCAGGCGATGCACGTCACCTCCCCCCCCCTCCCCCCCTCCCCCCTCCCCGCCCTCTCCAGCTCCCGCTATTCGTGACCGCCGGCGATAAAAACGCGTCCAAAAAACTGATCACCATCCGCGTATGGGGCCCGTCCGCTGGGCACTGCGGACGCCGGGCCGACAAAAAACTACGCCGGACACAGCCACGCTGCTATAATTTAACGCTGCAGTTTTTGCGGGCTGTGCCGGCGGGCGAACGCGATTGGCCAACTTCGCTTTCACCGGGCGGCTCTTCCGCTCCCGTTTTTCTGACGCGTCAACGGATAGACGGCGAGGTTGTGTTGTTGGTGGGTTGTTTTTCGGTCACCGCCGCCCCGCCCCTCCTCCCACGTGACCCGCCCCGCCCCGCGCCGCCCCCAGCGCAGACCGTTAGCGGTGTGTTTGGGACGCGGTGACCCTGCGTCATGGGACGCTGTTATCTCGGGTCGCCAAAGGTCGGACGCCGCCGCGGGGCACGCGCCACGCCGCCGCCGCAGGCCGCAGGCCGCGAGGTCACGGCGGCTACCCGGCCGCCGGCGGTGGCGTGAGGTCACGGGTCATGACGGGGTCATGTCGGGGTCATGCGGGGTCACGAGGTCGCGCTCCGGCGGTAGGTCGCTGGGCGACCCGCCAGCAAACCTGTATAGACGCGGTCTGTGAACGTGCCCCAACGCGCGGCGAGCACGGCCCAGCTCGTGGCCGCGGCGCTGTTTATTCGACAGTTGCCAGCTCCTCTCAACGCTGTGCTCGTGATGCAACACAAGACGTATCCGTGGGCATGTTTGGTGAAGCTCAAAACTGTTGATTCTCTCGATGTGTTGATTTAGACCTTTATCTCGTCTCTTGACCTTTGCCTTGGCGGAAACTGATTCCGCTGCATTCCACCGTGACGCAATTCATGGCGCCTTCTGTGACCAAATCTTGGCGCTAGCTGTGACCAAACCTTGGCGCCAACTGCTGCCATATCGCTTACCTCGTGGACGTTACCCCGTGAATGCCGCTAGCGATAGACACGGCAGGCTTCACCACGTCCGGCCCCGGCCCCGGCCCCGGCACCAGTCGTGGCCCATACGACATGCACCCCGCAGGACGGCTGGCTTCACCATGGGCCCGTGACAGCTGTCAAACCCGCTCCCCTCTCGGATGCCAGCTTGGCACCTACGCCGCACCGGAACGTTCCCGGACGCTCAGCAGCGGGTGACGCTTTGGGACGGGCCACGACGTGTCGGGACTCGCCGGCGGCTCTGTGGACACAGGAGCCGGAGTGCCCACAGTCCCACTACCTTCCGGGCCCGAAATGGTCACGTCTCCTGACAGGATGACGGTAGCGGTACCGGCCGACGTCAGCGATGACGGCGGCGTCAGCGATGACGGCCGGCGTCAGCGATGATGGCCGGCGTCAGCGATGACGGCGGCGACGGGATGCAGATGGCCGTGGCAGGATGACGTCTGCCTGGCTTCCCTGCCGTCCTACCCATCAAACCACCCCCCGCTCTAGTTGGCCAGAGGTCCGGTCGTGCGGCAGGCTAACTGCATGTGCAATGCATACTGATGGCAAAGCCCTCCGCCGGCAGGTGGTGTGGAACGAATGACCCGGCGTACTACGTCGTTGTCAGCACCCGCGACTGCTTGGCGGCGGCGTGGGCGGGGGCGAGGGCGGGGGCGGTGTTGTGCAATGTTCCCGGACCTCCACGTGGCACCGGCCCTGGGGTTTGGCGGGCCCGCTGCCCCCCCCCCCCCCCCTCGAGGGGCGGTCGAGGCCGCCCTGCATCGGTGGCGTAGTGTAGTGGCGAGGCAGGAGTAGAGAGTGGGTTATCGGGGGGTCGGTCGGGGTAGGAGGCGGGGTGCTGACGTGGCCGACGTGGCCTCCAACTCGTCTGGCCGCCTCTCGCCCCGACACATCGGACCACGTAGGCGAGGTTTGCTGACGTGTTGACCAGCTTTCCTGTTCTGCCTCCCGCAACTCTCCCTGTGAGCCGGCCCCAGAGCCGCTATTGAACTCTCTCAGAACGACCTGTGCCCAGCGCTCAGGGGGGGGGGGGGGGGGCGCGAG
>JARFNZ010141593.1:0-10470 GCA_031763405.1 Balanus nubilus
ATAGTATTCCTGGAATACTTTGACAGAATATATTCCTGAATATATTCCGGAATATATTCACTTGGTGAAACAGGGCCAGGGAAGTAAAAAACTGAATAGATAAGACATGAAAACGAGTGCAAACACTCAAAGTAAATCTGTCACTTTTCTACCTAAATGCCGAGGCAGCATTTGCCCGCCAGATAGTTAGTGAGTGGCAAAAACAATATTTTGGTTGCAGCGTTTTGTTCATGGGTAGCAGGATTTCCATTAAAAATATAATTAAAAAGCTGTTTTTTTCATGTGAGGACCCATATTGAATACTTTTGTGTTGGTGAATTGCCTATGTTTGTATTGCTTGTCGAGACTATTGTGACCTAATCCATGTTGATACCAAATTTCGTTTCTGGGGTTTCGTGGTCCATGGGTACCTAACAGCTTGATGGACATTCAGGGCAGGGCGAAAAAGTGGCAAAGTGGCAGGGCGAAAAGGTGGCAAAGTGGCAGGGCGAAAAAGTGGCAACTCTAATATACATTAAACATGAACCAACGGTAAGCTCTGTGAAGAGGCCTTTTGAAACTCATCTTCGATGATAAATTAGCTTTGCTTGCTACTGTTGAAGACAAAATTGTCGCTTCACCGCCTTAAAATCACACGATAAGCACAAAAATCCTCAGCGCATAATGGGCGACAATGGTCCGCTGCTGAGTTGTGACGTCATTCACCGTAGGACCAATCAAATTTCAGATAATTCAAAAACGTTTTTGGCTCTACAGAGAAAACTAAAAGTATTCAATGATTGAAAATTGACCAAGATGTGTAAAAAAAGTATTGTCTTTCCAATTATGCATAATTTTAGCCAGGAAAAAGTGATCGAGCCCCATTTCTATTGTGTGCGATGTAAGTAACCTGACAAAAAGGTTATCTGGTATGACGCATCGGATTTCAGCGATATTGTTATTCATAAACTTAGTCCGAATATCCGGACCTTTTGAATGGACGAACTGGCGAGGTCAGAACTTGCACTAAGCAGAGCTTCTTGCGGAAGTCCTGAACCCTTTCGTCCGATCGGGAAATTCCGGGTAGTCACGGCCTGTATACGGCCATAGACAGACACGGCCCGCTCCCCTCACTGACGTCATCTGACCTTGAGTGCGGCCGCTGCCACCGACCATAGGCCATCCCAGTCGGGAGCAAATAGCGAGCGCCGAAGCAACTCGAACCCGGACTCTCACAACCGGGTCGGTGATAAGCCCAGCGCACTCCCCACTGAGCTACAGGGGCTTAAGATGAGACTAAAGCTAATATTGAACTCTACGCACGGGAACTCACAGTAATCTTCCATCGGCATCGGATATTTGGTTTTTGGGTTGCAACGCCAGAGTTTCTGATGTATTGCCATAACAAATTATCATGCTTTCTTCACACAAGAAGGAGAAATAATGAGTCACATAGCCCTCTGTGGTTTTTGTCATATCTGATCGATCTTCAGACATACGGAGATGAGATAACTCCCCAGCTCATCACTGCCCTCCACAGTTCACCATTTCCCGGTCCGCGCTGCAAACTTATTATTGGCCCCAACCTCACAAAGTTTATCACAAATACATCGGCTTTAGGTCGCATTAACCAGCATAGTCGCAAACAATTGCGTATCCTTGTGAACTATGTGAATCTTACGATTCTACGGGCTACGGCTATAGCAGATGATAAGAATCATATCCGGTAATCTGGCAATCTACCACGCAAACATGCCTCGGTCTGTCAGATTGACGATAGCAAAAGGAGAGCATTTGCGAGTCGGAAATTCGATATCACGTTTCAACTGAAAATGACATAGCATTTTATGTTACTAATGCATTCAAACACAAAGATTGATGGGTTTCCTAAACCTGAAGGACGCCATTTAGGTTTCAACGAAAAAAGGTAGTTAGATAGGTTTTACGACGCAGTGAATGTTAGGTCATGCATCGTCCGGACCTCTCTGCCACTCATCCTAGCAGAGAGCAAGACTCTTCAGTAGCCAGACTCGAACAACGAACACAGAACCCAAGGATACCAAACCCGAGCCGAATCACTCACCACCTCGAGGAAGAAGTCGACGTGGGGCCGTTTGTGGACGAAGAAGCGCACCGGATGCCGGTCGATGGTGACTCGGAAGATGAAGTCGGCCGGCGTGCCCGGCTTCACCGTCTGTCGGAGCACGCCGTCGTGGAACGAGTGGATAAGCGTCTCGTCCAGGTCGAGCACCAGCGTCTTACGCTGCACCAGGCCTGCGGAGAGCACACAGCACGATGGATGTCAGCTGAACGTCACCATAATGTCGTGATATAATAACCCTCGGAACAGGGTGAGAGTTCCAATTAACACTTGGTCCCAAGAGGGTATGGTGCTTGGACCACAAACCAAACCAATAATGTCGTGATCGGCAGGCTCGGTCGGGAGGACATGCACCACTAGAAGGAAAGATAATGTTAGGAAATATCTGCCCTCTGAAACTAATTAAATAAAAACTGCACTTTTAGGAAATGCATTGCATAAAAGTAAAATCAAGCTAGATAACTTTGAAACTAATTTGCTTCTGGATTTCAACAATAGTAATCTGCTTTTTCAGTTACAAGCCCAAGACAATCGCCCACTAGGTCAATCCTACTTCACACTGGCTGAGATGAACAAGAAGCATGGATGCAGTGACAATGTCTACTTACTGATCCGGTGTCTTGACAGTGGTGACAGTGGACACACTTCGTAACGCACAGCCTGGTGCTGCATGATCTGCGAGACAATGACACATAATGTCAGTAATGAGCTATAATAGCACAGGACTAGCTGGATTCTCTCTCAAAAACAGCTGTATATGACTCAGAACAATCTGGC
This sequence comes from Balanus nubilus, assembly GCA_031763405.1. Classification (NCBI taxonomy): domain Eukaryota; kingdom Metazoa; phylum Arthropoda; class Thecostraca; order Balanomorpha; family Balanidae; genus Balanus; species Balanus nubilus. Next base: position 2,858 of record JARFNZ010141593.1, read on the forward strand.
CAATAAATATGTGGTACACAGATGAACAAGATATTCCTACCCTGCTTCTATATTATGCCAACCCCCAATCCCCCAAAACTGCTCACTGGCTTCCCCATATGCCTGGCTGCCCCCTGCACTCAAAATTGTGTGGTGATGCCCCAGTACTACTCTAGCATATCCAAGACCCTGTTCTTGACACTTGCCAGCCCATAGATGTTTGGTTTTGTCACCTGATGAAGCGCAGCTTTCATTATGCAAACTCCTGGAAGTTGGGATCATACAACTTTTCTTGAACTCCACTTAAATACTAGATACTCGATACAGACTTCCAGACAGCAAAAATAAAGTATACTCAACTTGCTACATAAACAGGCCATAGGAAATCCTTTACTGTACTTTGTAATATGACTTAGTTAGCTTAACAGTTCTGTTTGAGGTGGAACATATTTGAGCATCGCTCAACTGAAATGTGTTGGTAAAATAATTCACAAACATGACATTAAGCAAGGTTAATTATTTGGAAGCACCAGCAGCAATTTTGATGCCCATGATAATAAGTATTATCACTGTAGGTGAAGGTATCTTTAACTTAATCAAGTCCGCTGATTGCATACCAGGACTGAACATCAGATGAACATAACAATGTTATTAATTGGTTGATAACACATGTACCTATATTTTATTTCATAATTGAGGATGGTACATACCTAATCACTGCAATTATTTTTGTTGTGAGTTCCATCACACAAATCACTCTCAATTGGGTAAGAACCCTAACTTCAGACTAGGTCAAATGCCAAACATATCATGATATTGCCATTTTGGTATGTCAGTATCTGTGTATATATATATATATATATACTCTGTATAATCTACACGGTTGATGGCATGTAAAGTATGACATCAGGAGTCTGGGATTAAAGCATTGTCAGGGACATTGCCACCAAATTTTGAGTGCAGGAGCCAGCCAGGCATAGATGGGGGGGGGGAGGTCTGGGGGGGGGGGGGGGGACCGTGACATAGAGCTAATGTTAAAATCCTTTGAAACCTGGGGCGCCCAGAGAGGGTATCAAGCGAATCCGGGGGGCCCGCCCCCCCCCCCACCCAGCCCCTGTGGCGACACCCCTGAAAGCAGTTAACCCTACCCTAGGGTAAAATGTCACTGTCACAGCATGCCCTAATGCCCAACTTTTCATATTGTTTGTCAGGAAAAGATATTACCTTATTATCAGACATGTGTTCCATGACATAATTGACCCATGTTATCCCCACTTTGTGCGTAGCCCCTTGCAGCCTGGGCACAGTGCCAGTAGAGTGCCGAGCGTGGCAGTTAAGAGGTGCTAGATTTGTGTAACAAAAGCCATTGGTCTTCAAATCTCATCTATAGTAAATTTTGCATCTCCACTGACTTGATCCAGACCCCTTGCATTCCTTCCTTATCAGCTGTGAGGAGCTGCCCACTAAACAGGAGTAACTTGAGTCATTTGCGCAATCAGACACAACCCTGCTTATTATATCACCAAACAACATTTAAAGGAACATTGTCACCTTTGGCAGTAATGTAAAACAACTGATAAAATAAATGTAATTAATTTTGTGTCACTGATGGTAAGGCTCAAACATACAGCCACATCAACAAACAGGAGATATTAGGCAACTATTTTTGAATCATCTCCAACTCTAAAGCAAAATTGACTGATTATGATCCACACTACACTACACTACAGGATGGGAGCTACAGGTTTCAACCTTTTTTCCCCAAGTTAAACTTAAACTATTTCAGCATGACGGACACCACCATAAACACTGCAACAAATTTGGGTCTTTCCATATGTTCTTGGTAGTGCATTCCGCTATGCAGTTTGCTTACATTTATTCTGCACTGCCAAGCAAAATATTACAATTTGCTGCAGAGGATGGACCAGTCGGGCAAAATCTGGAGACATGGTAAAGGGCATTGCATACTCCACTTAGCCATAGTATCTGTGAATCATGTTGATTCATGCTTTTCAAATGGTAAACAGAAGACTGCTTTACTAAAAAATAAATGAGAATAGAACTTTGAATGGAAAACCTGATGATAACATTCTTTTGTTGGTGCACCTCAAAATCTTGAATGAATGAAATTTATCCTTCAAAAGTTGTGTAGTGATGGTGCAATTCCAGTCTTTTGAGTCTGTTAGGGTAGGAAAAGTGCCTGTTTTAATTAAAACTAGTGCAAAAAATCAATCTTTGAATGAAGGTTGCAGATGAGTAAGGGCAAAGTTTTGTAAATGGACTGGACTGGTTTAACAGGGCTCTGTAACGTATCAAATATTTGTATTTTAGGGGACAACATCCCTTCAAACTCTGCCGTTAGGGTAGATCCAAAGCTGTTAGGACTTTTACCTTAACCTACAAATGCATTTTGTAATGGTCATACCAAACAGTACCAATCAATTATTAGCCACCATGCTTCCTTATAAGCCATGTTCATTTCCATTCATACATATTATATCTTACATGAGCAAAAAGACACAATCAACTTACCGCCCGACCTTGCTTTCTGAATACATAGCATATAATTCCCCATAATCTGGCTGCGAACGACACAAACGCTTTAAAGCCCATCTCCAGCTGCTTCCACATTTGATCTTCTTAGTCTTCAGAAATTATCAAGTTTGACTCAGCTAACTTTAAAAGGTCATAAAGATGATAAGCAAATAGCAACACAAATTTGAAATGGCAAGTACCGACTCCACCCACACGCTCTCAACCAAAAACGTCAACAAACTCCGATGCTATCTCGGGATTCCCATTCTTGCACCGCGCACTCAAATCCATAAACAGATCTGCCATGGAATAAACGTTCACGATATGATAAATGTGATACTACAAGCTAGAGATAGTCAGCTGTCCTTTCCGCATATCTCAATGCATTTTATCAGCGGCTATATTTTATCACAGAGTGTGAAGTGTAGCGTATCGTTACAAAATGTTTTGATACATTTTACGAGTATAACGCCAATTTTGTCTTTCAAAAGTGAATAAGAACGCTAAAAGTCTTGAAGTACTTTATTTTTTCAAATTTGTATCTGTCTTTTGCTAGTCAGCTGACATAAGAAAAGCAGTTCTTCCTCCAAGTTCTGACAAACAACTCTAGAGGCGAATCTAGCGCAGGCTTCAATTTTGGCGCAATCCGGCTCAACTAGTGACTTTGCCAAAGGCGAATTTACGAAAAGCAGGGCCGTATATGATATAGGACGGAAAGCTTATTTATCAAAAGCGTTACCAGTTGCGTTTTGTCGGTTGCCCTTGTTATTGCTGCTCCCAGTTGACAAGGAAGACGGTATGATTTTAAATGAATTGGGTAGTCAAATTGCCTAGTTGTTCATTTTGATTTTGCAATGTTCAGAAAGTAGGTATCCAACTATATCTTTTTTCTTGGGAGGGGGGGGGGGGGAGGCGGGCAGAGGTTGTGGTATTTGTAACTGTTAAGTCATTTATTTTATGCAATATCCATAGGTGTAATATAAACAGGAAACATGGAGGAGATGTGTCCCTTTGTACCCTCTGTGGTGGAGCTCTTGCTGCCAGCATAAACATTAAAAGTAAGGTTGGAATTTGAAATGTGTCTGAAGTTTGACACCAAAAATTGCCTGATATTTGGTGACTTCTTAACTGTTCTTTATACTAAAATACCTAATCTATTCCTCCTGTCTTTTCCAGGTGTTCCCTTACAGAAGTGGATTTGTGTATGCTTTATTTCCTCCTTCCTAACTGAGTGCACAACAAGCAGCTGTGGTCACCAAGGTGGCCACCTCCCACCATGGCAGACCCTGGCGAAGATGTTTCTCTGACAGCTCTGGAGCTACAGGCTCTGTCTGAGCTAGACAGGTATGATACACAATGTACAAAACTAATGTAATTCAGTTTGTCCTTTCTTTCATTAAATTGTCATTGTCAGATCCATGCAAAAGGCACTGGAGCTTGTTCATTCATTCCTCCAGTCTATAAATATCTTAAATGGATTATGCTATATTGTATTACCATTGCTTCCATTTCATTGCAAATGTTGTACATACTCAGTGTGAATAATATGGCTTGTCATGTTCACAATTATGCTATTATTCTCAGCCAGCAATTTGGCTTTCTGAAGCTGAATGACCCTGAAAATTCTGGGAAGAAGCTAGTGGTACAGAAGGTAAGATTTCTCAGTCAATATCATTATTAGCAGTCTCATAGCATTCTCCAATGGGCTCATCATATTGTTTACTGCACTACACTGAATGATTAATGACTGGTTGGTATGAGGACCCAGAAGCCAAATTAATATCTGCATTTCTATCATCTAGTTTATCACATTCTCTTTGCAAAGCCAATGCCACATAGCCCATTTTCTTTCCAATACCAATTTGGCTGAAGTAAACTGCCCTGTCTGAGTTACCTTTCTGCCCCTATATCTTTCCCATGACCAGTCCTCCTTTGGTGACAGATGACCATTCCCCACTCTGCCACAGGCCATCCGGAACCTGGAGCAGGTGTTGATCCAGGCGCAGAGGCAGCGAGAGAAGAACCATGCTCGCGCCGACCGGCAGTCGGACGGCAGCGGCGGCGGAGACACCAAACTCGCCGCCGCCGCCGCCCCCTCCACCGCCGCCGCCTCCACCACTGCTGCCTCCTCGGTGACAGACAAGATGTCGGGACTGGCCGTCAGCCCGCCTACGGTGCCGAAACAAGAGCCCGGTGAGCCTGGCCAATCAGGTCAGTCGGGCCGGGAGCAGCCCGTGAAGCTGGAGGACATCAAACAGGAGCCTATGGACACCAGCGGCGACGGTCCCGGCGGTGGCGGTGATGAGGGCGGCGGCGGCGGTGGCGGTGGCGGTCCGGCGGCGGCGGCGCCCGGGGCGGCGGAGGACGAAGAACCGGCGAGGGAGATCAACATTGACCCGCGCACCTACTGCAAACTGGGCCACTTCCAGCTGCTGCTCGAGGACTACGACAAAGGTGACATGACCGCAGGGTCACGGAAGTCTGCTGGGCGTGCGCTGTGCAGTGTGCCTTAAGTGGTGTACGTTGAAGCCGCAGTGGGCTCCCCGAATATATGTTTGATCGTCATTATTGGATACACTAGCTGGCATCTTGATGTTAAATGATATTGCGACTGGGTTTATTAAAGGCTCAGCCCTTTTATGCCAAGTGAATTATACATGTCTCTATTACAGGCTGCAAAGATTGAGTGAGAAATATCTAGTGAGCTTAATGTGACATTGGTTGTCATAGCATCTCGAAATCCGTTCAACATACACTCAACGTTTGGTTGCATTTACTTCATCAGGGATGCAATATAAATTGCACCCAGGAAGTGCAATATTGATTTATTACACTCCCGGGGAAGTAAATACAGTGATATTTTGGGTTTGACTTGTTTAGTCTTAACATTACTGGTGAATCCAATGACTGAGTTTGTCGGTGAGTTTGGATGGATGAAGGTGTCCTTTTAGTACAATGCCCTTTATCGGTGCTCGGCCAGATCACTGATGTTCGTTGGCCTCGTTCCAGCCCTGTCGGCCTACCAGAAGTATAAGAAACTCAACCCGAACCACTGGAAGGACGCTCCGTTCTTGTACGGGTACGGCCTGGTGCTCTACCACTTCAACGCCTACAAGTGGTGAGTGCAACGGCCTTGGGCCGCAGCGGTCACAGTGAAGCCGCCGTGGCTCTCGACTCCCATTCTGAGCGCTGCAAGTCGTTTTTTCCGACGCTGCTAGAGGCTTCATTCAAAGACCTGGATGCTGATGGCGCGCTTTATTACTATGCCGACACTATACAGCTGCCGACTGGGTAGTCGTTTTTCGATGAAGTCGTGTTTCCAGGATGTCTGAAGGCGAGGTTGATGTGGTGCAGCCCACCGTCCCATCGCCGTGAGTCGCGTTGCTTGGATGCTGGTTTTTAGAGCGAGGGAGATACGGGGTTATACCCTCAACTGCTGACTAACACGCACGATACGGCGCGCGTCCGCGGCTCGTTCCGTTCCGTTCCGATCCATCCGCCGTACTCACACGTATAGCTGTCCGGATTATCTGTCTGGGGATTACACCTCTTTGACTGGGGCTTCTCTGCAAGGCTCGCAGACGCTGAGTACTGGGTTACACCAGAGACCAATCGCGGTGCGCGCGTCAGGCGTGGGATGATCCTCATTAGCGGGATTAGGGCCGGGGGGGGGGGGGAGTTATGGGGTTAGTAATCAGATCAGTGCTGGGTCTGGCTGCGGCGGCACCCTTGCAAACGGATCCTGCTGATCTCTTTAGTCAAATCTCTGACAGAAAATAAGCCCGTTGACGAGCTAGCCTGCTCTCTGACGGAGTTGTTTCTTGTTCTGGGGAGAAATCGCCGCGTACGGGTCCGATTGCCACGTTAGGCGGGCCGTCCGGCCGAACTATTGTGACCTTGTGAAAGTGCTGCATCACGTCTTCTAAGAAGCTTTAAAATAGCGAGATCACTTCCTCTTTGAAAGTACGCGAGTACCCGTATTCTTCCTCGGCAATGTCATTGGGCATTCCACCGCCTTTCGGGAGTTATGAAATGAACGAACGGCGTCCTCCCTCATGTGGACGGTGAACCGCTGAACTGTTCTTGGTTTATCATGCTGGAATGTTCGGTTATCTGAGCAGTGTTGCTCGATGACACTGCATCACGCCACAGATACCCAAGACACTGGTCACTTTGGACTGCGTGGGTCGCCATTCGCAATCATTCTGTTATATTTTGTTGTCCGTTTCTCCGATGTATATCGAAGTGCTGCCACCTAGGGGGTTCACAGTAGTTGCTTACCTCCTCGGCAGATGGCAGTGTAGTCTGGCTTGGGCCATCTGTGGTGTCGGGGCCGTTTATTGACTATCGGTCGGGGAGTGTTGCGGGCCCGGTATGCGGGTGGAGTTGTGGGCCGGCCGCCGGAGTCGGACGCCAATCGCGCGTCCATTGACCCAGCCCCACCCGACGCCCGCGGCCGCGGGGAGAGCACCTTCTCCAGAGGACAGCTCTATTTCGAAACGAGGGGCATTCCGATCGCCTTATTGACATGCTGCAATGAATGTCATAAGGAGAGTGTCTTCCAATTAAGACACACCTAAGATCCACTGGCTTTTGAATTTAGCCTTATCTGAAAACGGATGTTGCCACCCTGTTACACATTCAGATATCTGTTTCTGTGGCACTGCCTTTACCGTATATTGGGCACATCTCGGGGAGGAGCGTCACCTGTCGGCTCAGCTCCTGGGATGCTGGGGCCGGTTACGACTCACGGCGCCACTGTGAATACTACGATCGGCCGTCCTATTAATAACTGTCGGCCGGCGTACGGCCGGCCCTCGGCGGGGTATTTTTAGCCTCCTCCTGGCTGAGTCAGCCGTTACCGAGCGGTGGCCGGTGGGTCGGCCGGCGGCGGACTCCGGTCCTACGAGGTCCCCAGGCCAGACCGACACACTCCCGGCGCCCAGACCCAGCCACACCGCCTACCGCCGACTCGAGAGGCTGCGTCGCCGGCCGGCCTCCCCCGGATGCGTGGCGGTGGACTCGCCCGCTCGCGCTTCCCCGACTGGCGTGTCGGCCGGAACAAAGCTGGCGGGCGGCGGCGGCGGCGTGGCGCGGCC
>JARFNZ010141604.1:0-10470 GCA_031763405.1 Balanus nubilus
TCTGTCTGTCTGTCTGTCTGTCTGTCTGTCTGTCTGTCTGTCTGTCTGTCTGTCTGTCTGTCTGTCTGTCTGTGCCGACCTCTCCTGTGCGTCTGCGGGAGTTGCTACCAGGATCTGGGGTCGCTTCTGATCCATGCTTTTCTGTAGACAGAAAGGGGTTTCTGTAGGGGTTTTGACAGACCTGTCAAAACTCCTCTGCTTCTACGTAAGGGGTTGATTCCTCTGATCCAGAGTCAACTTTGGCCCATGTCCCTCTTGCTTCTTTGTTCAAGTTGAACCCCTGATGAGGGATCAACTTCACGCCTGCGTCCTATCCCTACCTACGTTCTCTTTAGTCCATGTTTCCGGGGTTGATCTGATGATCCAGGGTCAACTGGGGATCGGATTGAGCTGAGCTGGAAACGGGTGTTGGGAGCGGCCTGGGCTGATCCAGGATCGTGGAAGGCTTTCTCGTGATTAGACGTAGCATGGCTGGAATAGGTCACGATATGGGGTAATGAGACTGTATGTCGCCTTCAAAATTTGAAGTGAGCCTATAAAACAACACCCGCTCGCCTTCAAGGTACAATTTACTCCCCAAACGTACAGTTTACAGTGAATGGTTGAATATTTTTGGTATAATCCCTTTTTATTAAACTATCATCATGACTATAATAAATTTCCCGCTACTGGAATATATTCTCGATTGCCAACAGCTCTGCAATCACGGGCTGCCAACCTTTGTCGTCACATCCTTTTCACCCCTCCCCTTCTCTTCCCCTCCCTCGACCCATACCCCTCCCCTCTTCGTGACCATCCCCCATCACTGGACACCACGATCCTCCCATGATCAGCTCCCATGATCACCAATGGCCGATCCCGCCTCGGAGCCGATAGCGCACCCAATGCTCGGTCAAAGGTCACCCCTCCCCTCCCCCTCCCCCCTCCTCCTCCCCCCATCGGCAGTCATGCAGGGCCGTAATGGCCACCTGGCCTCTCTTTTGGTGAGTTATGGCCCGACGGCCGCCGGCCATATCCCAGTTCCCACGAGATTCGAGCGGCTGTGGTGCTGCCCCGGGGGCCTGGTTGTGCACGCGGTGCACGATCGGAACGCCAAGCCGCCCGTGCACGCGGCTGGGCGGCGGTCGGGCGGGCGCGGTTTGGGTGATGAGAGGGTGGCGCCGAGTGATGGGGTGTTGCGCGCCCACTTGAGGATGCGCTCGAGGCATGGGTGCCTATGGTTTTTGGAGGGGTCATGGGAAGAGGTTTGGTCGTGCAATATTGTTGTTCGGCTGGCATTTTATTGAAGTATCGGGGGATTCTAATCGTGCGATTACCTATTTAGCATGCTAATTGACGGGATACGAGTTGCGAATTGATTTGCGTCTTTTGGAAGTTAGCAGGATAACGCTGGTGATGATTCGCCCTGCTGCGATGTAAGTTCTTTTTAGTGTGATCTCTATACCGTAATTTCAACAGCGTGTTTTTGTCGTGACTCATCTGCCTTTTATTTGGATAATCCTTGCGTGCCATCGAGTTAATCCATCTTGATGTTCACCTCATTGGACAGATGGGAGAACACGTTCGCGGTTTTCTCTCACGTGTCCCCGATGTGTCTCTCCCATGTCCCGAGCATGTCCTCAGCAGTGGAATGTGTCACAGCTGCAGCGTAGAGATGGCAGATTAAACTTACAACTCGGACCTACCGAACGCGTCGGGATGACGCCCTCATCCTGACGGGTGCTGCGCTGTTGCAGCATAGACTCGCAATGTCGCAACATGCTCTCTCGTGCTGCGTCGAGAACGCATCGCACGCGCCGAGTGTGTCTTAGTTCGATGGGTGAGACAACGGATGTGTCGGATGTGGTGGGACAACGATCCTCACAAAGTGTGAGGATTTCAGGGGCATGTGTACCAGGACGGAGGGCATGTGTACCAGGACGGGAAGGTGTGACAACCTGCGTGACGTGTCACACGGTGTCACATGGTGGTGTCACATGGATTCTGTGACCTGTGACATCGCGCTGTTACGTCTCGCTTCCACCTGTCATTGTGACACCTCCGATGTGACATATTCGTTTTAACATCGTCGCTGTTACATATCGCTCTTTGACGATGTGACTCTTGCGACTCGCAGGTCCGATCGCCTCGTTGCTCCGACAGAACACAGGATTGTCCTCTTTGACGAGTTAGATCGGTTGACACATCGTAAAGCACCTTCAACAAGCCACTCTGTTCGAAACGACCAATGGAATTGAGATCGAGAGACCCGTTAGAGCTGATGCGAGGCACGTCGAAGGCGGATGGGGAAACGGCTCGAGCCATGACGCTTTCTACAGCGACACAGCTCTCTGTGAAACGTTCGTGTGAACCGAGAGCGGCTCGCGAGGCGTGTGAAGTGATTACATGTGTCACAAGCTCGGCGATTTCTATCACAGACTTCACTGATAACTGGGAATTCATTTAACGTGATTATCCCGTCGGCGTGTTTCATCTTCAGCGAAACTGTTACCAAATTGGTGTGGTCAGTTGTAGGCGATTTTTGCGTTCAACCTAGCGGAGCGGCGTGCTTGAGAGGCTCGAGTTCGAAGATGATACCATCTTGCTCGGGACAACGGGACTCCTTTGCAACAGCGTTCCGGTATGGACGATACACCTTAGATACTGATGTTCTCCATCCCATCTTGGCTACAGGAAATTCCCGTCATTTCGGGTCCTGTCCGGTTCGTTTTATCGGCTTCGCTTCTCACGCGCTTCTTCGATCAAAATTCCTCGAGCGAACCGAACCCCGTCATTTGCGCAGGGTTAACGTATCCGGATTTGAAGGTGCGATCAACCGCCGCCGGACACGGCAGGTAGACGCAGGGTTTTGAAGAGGCTCTGGCACGTACTCCCGAGCTCGCTGATAACCCATTCAGCTTTCCCATCGTTAGCTAGCGGCCAGGGGTCAGGGGGTCACAGCCGATCATCCCGGGCCGGCGGGGTCACGGGTCGGGGTCAGAGAGGTCACGGGGTGATGTTCGTGTTGTCCGCGCTGTGCTGGGCCGCCGGTCGGCCAGGGCTGCAGCTCCGGAGTGTGGAGTTGTGTGGAACTTTGGGGGAGCTGTGACGACTAAGGAGTTTGGAGGTTATGTACTGGTTTTAGTTTGTGTCTCCTTTACTTATCCGATGTTTGTTGTTCCATAAATTCGTTCCCGAATCAGTTAATCGGTCGTGGAATCGTTTCGTCTTTGGCTTAGTTTCGTCGTCTTAAGCCATTTGAAGTTCTAACTTCATGTTAACAGGTTACGAAGCTGTGCTGAGTTATTTTAGTGATCATTTTTAGCCGTCCGTATCCGATCTGAACTCCATTGGTTAATTAATTTGTCCCCGACTAAGTTAATCAGCTTGCAAAGCAAGCTTAGCACTCAAGCAAGCTTCGTTCCTTGCACCGTTATGCGGTTTGCTTGCGGTCGTGCGGGCCGCATCGAGGGCTTAATTAGTTAATTAATTAACGAACTCTCCCGTGCTTAATCCTACTTCCGTGATATGTGGAAGCCCGTGATAGGTCGTCAGCCTTCGGAACACTGCGAGTCTGCGACATAAAGACAAGCACTTAGCGTTTGTGAAAAAAAAAACTTTGGAAACATACGCCTCTAAGGAGACATGCGAGACGCACACGTGTGTCAGGCCTCTGACCATTTCTGAGATCTTCTCAGTCTCTCTCCCCTGGCCGTCTGGTCTACCGCTCCCCTCGTCTTCGTCCACCCTCCTCTCGGCCGCCGCTCCCCTCACGGCAGAATAATGAGTTCAAAGCTGGTATTTAGACAAAGCCAGACGCAAACGGCCTGTCGTTTGACGTATCGGTGCCACGTGGCAACCCCTCGCGGCAAACGCGCTGCAGAAATGCGGCGAGAACGTCGCAGAAACGCCACAGACGTCGCGCCGGAGATTTACGGTACACTGTTCGGCGTGCTTCAAGAGTGGCTTTTTATGCACGTGCGTCGGGCGGTCGAAGTGTGGATTCATCGGAAAGAATGTTGTAATGGCTTCATTTAGACGTGGCGTCGAGCGTTGGGGAGGGGGTTGGTTGGTTGGAAGAGAGGAGAGAGTGGTGGGAGGGAAGGGAGAGGGGTGCGGTGCCCGGACATCCGCTATGTCGACTCTGACGTCATCAGCGACCGGAGCCGGATCCGCCCCCGCCCCCGCCCCCGGCCCCGCCGCCGCCGCCGCCGGATTCGCTCATGTCAGGGTGTCAAGCCAGCTGTCAACCGACGGAACGACGGTTTCCCCAGCCCGCTGTGCTCTAGAGACCTGTCCTACTTACCCCCATCGCCCCCTCTGCTGCCTCAACCGCCCCCGCCCCCGCCGCCGCCGCTGCCCCCGTCCCCGCCGCTGCGCCGGCTCCGTCACCTGGCTCCACGCGTCAGCCGGCACGCGCGCCCCCGAGGACAAAAAGACGTCGCTTCCGACGATCGGGCGTTTTTCCCGGTTTTTGGCCGCTAAAAGCCGGGGTCGTCCCCTGAAATAACTGCTCGTTTGTCATCGGGTCTGGTGTTGAGGTGAAACGGGCACTCCTCGGAGAAATGGGAGACGGGGACTTCCGACCCGTCGTGGGCAGATTTGGGAGGAAGCGAGCTGAGTGGAACGGTAAGAAGTTGCTAAATTATTTCGGGAACGTTTGAAGCGGTTAAATGAAAACAGCTGGGCGAATCCAATCCATCATTTACCGGCAAAATGTGGTGTTCTGGAAAGTTCCATTGGAGTTTGATAGCTTTCGTTGTTTCGCTTTATTTGTATGGTGTTTTGCATCGACCTCAGAATTCGCTAGCTACGTCGAAAAGCTTTTACGCTATACTTGAATGCAAACTCTTCTGCGATGTCTCGGAAGCTATATTTTTTTTCTTCAAATGGCCCTTCTTGCCAAGTTGGAGCGCTTTGTTCCGTGCCACCATGTCGTCAGTCGCCCTCGACATCCCCATGAGAGAGACGGCGAAATTGACATCCTCGGTTAGTTGAAACTTCTTGTCGACGAGCAGCTATCAGATCGTCAACTTTTACGGGTCTGTTCTGGACTTCCCATTCATTAACTGTCGCTTAACGGACTGATTTCGTGATAATGGGCACTTAAGGTCCCGCCCATTAGCACGTTTATGTACGTTAAATGCCCTGATGAGTAGCCTGGCTGTCTAAAGCGAAGAATGGGGTCTTTGAAATTTAGAACGTATCAATTTGTGGCTCTATCCGCTGTGATATGAAGGGAACAAATGTATTACTCTTGGTGATAAGAGTATTTTCCGACACATAGCTTCTTTTGTAAGATAATCGAAAGACAACGCTACTTAAATTTTTATAACATCTTACAGTTGATGTCATCATTTTCATAAACCTTTCAAAAATATCCACGACATTGTCGAAAAGAACAGGACATTTCCTAAAAAAAATATTAACCTTTACCTTTCTCTCAATTAAAGTCTACCCTTTGCATACGGAACAGGACAAACAACATATAATTGTCTTACTCTCGCCACCATCACCACCACCATGTTGCGTGTGTTGCCAACCGTGTTTGGGCTGGACGTCGTACTGCTGATGAGCGTGGTATCACCGCTGCCTTCACCCGAGACGTCACCACTCCAACTGCAACCGCCGGAAGCCAACGAAATCCGCCCCCGCCCCCGCCCCCGCCCGGCGGCGGCTTCGGTCGGCCTCAGAAGCAGTCCCCGTCTGCCGACTGACATAACTGACGGCTCATCAACTGCAGACCCGCAGACGAAACAGGCCAGACAACGCGAGTGCGGCGGTGGGCGGCTGCGGCAGGCGCTGGGGGACGGTGGCCATGCCTAGTGTGTTAGCCAGCCGCTGCTGCCGGCTTTGGACAGTCGCAGCTGCCGGCTTCAGAGCTTCCTCCCCTCCATCCCTCAGAACGCGGCTGCTGCCGTCCTCCCCCCCCCCTATCTCTCTCTCTCTCTCTCTGAGTTGTCTGAGGGGCGAGGAGTGAGGAGTGTCTGTGTATGTCAGTTTTAGAATTACAACCCTCGCCCGCCGAGGGAAGAAAGGGCAGTCTGGAGCTCGCTCTTCGCTGGTGTAGCCTGTAGGGGCCTGTTGCAGAGTGTTTTGTGGTCCTTGAGTCAATGTTTTGACGTGTCGGCTCTTTACTGCGTCCGTAACCGAATATCTTTGATGGGTCGATGAATGGGTTGTTGGCTTTGCTCAAGAGTGAATCGGATATCTCAGAGTTGAACTCGCTGCGTGCCAGAGAAGTGTGTTATGCGTCTTGCAATGACCTGCTTCTTGTATTCCTTTGATCTGACGTCAATTTGAACTTCAGTAGCAACACTCGGTGCAGCTTTCGAGCGTACCGACTCGGGTGGGCTTTAACACCCGAGTGATAACTTTTGTGAGCTCCCTGCTCTCGGGCCTGAATCTTCTTAGCTTGAAGCTAGCGTGACCTACATGTAACCTCAAGAGATCCGAGCTCTGGTTCTGTCAAGTATTGTTTCGGGGATTCTGAGCTCGAATGTCGTTAGTCCGGCTTTGCATCTGCTCGTGAGCTTGAAGCTCATGAGCCACTAGCTCAGCCAGCTTGGCGGCTTGGCGTGGGCGTGGGGAGCGGACGGTGCGGGCGGTGCGGGCGGTGCGGGCGGTGCGGGCGGCACGGGACGGCGCGGGACGGCGCGAATTTCGAGATGGCTGGTGGGAGCGGCTCGCTCCTCGTTCCCACGCTCGGCCGGTACCCGGTGAACGATGAACGACGCTGGCTCCGATCGTAACGGGTCAGCAGGGGCGCGTCCAGGCACGGCGCGCTGCCCATGACGTCACCTGTTCCCCTCGACATGTCGAACACATCTATAGGGTATTAACGGGTCTTTAGGTTGAAATTGCATTTTTTTTTTTGGAATTTGTGTGAAGGTGCGATCTCGGACGTGGCCGTCCGAAGTTGTGTCCCTGGGCGCGCCCCTGCGCTTTCATCGTCGGCGGTTTCCAGGTTTCCACGGGTTTGGAGTATGTGGCCCAGTTTACACGACGCGTGGGAGGCGGCGCGAGCGGCGCGTGCGACGCACGGGCGACTCCAGGAGTGGAAACCGAGGAGGGAGGAGAGCTGGTCATGGGCGGAGCCAGGAGAGGAGATAGGGGAGGCGACAAGGGGTCGCCGGGCGCATAATTACCGCCCGATGACGTCACAATGGCTACCACAATAACGTCACAGTCACCCAGGGGCTCTGTGATGGCTGACCTCATGCTCCGCTCGCGCGGACTGCACTGCCTTTGACGTGCACTGACCACGACGGGAATTACTCGGGCTGAAGAGAAGACCTAGCATGACGCCCAGCTTGCATTGGGCGCGGGGATAATAGGTGATGACCAGAACGCCTTAGCTAACGCCTCGTCTGGGCTTTCCAATTCACGGGCTGAAATGGCTTCGAGTCGGGTGGAGGTTGGCCGCCCCAGCCGCTTCGTTCCCCTTCAATGCCGCTATTGTGCTCCGCTCCGTCGCAGGGTGCTCTATTTGCATACGCTATTGTAGTGTTCGTCGGCAACAGTTGGCGTACGCAGAGCGGCCGGACGAGGAGGTCTTGCGTCGCCTTTCCAGCGGCGTTTTTGTAGCGGTTAGCGGGGTCACGACTCAAGAGACTTGCCCCACGTGCTCTGCTGATTTGAATACGTCATTGTGATCGCGGCGGCGTTCACAGAGCATTTGTGCCATGTGCAGAGTGTGACACGATTTCTAGAATATTTGGTCCGAGTTTGGTCTGACTGATACATGACAGGCCAGCCGAGGCCGTCTGGCGTTTGATAAAGTGGTGACTGAGGACCGCCAGAACCAAACAGGGGCGGAATAACAACGGCTCATCACTTGACATTGCAACCATTGCATGCATTGCATTCATTGCATGCATTGCATTCATTGCATTCATTGCATTCATTGCATTCATTGCATGCATTGCGTCCGCTGAATTTGTCTGCTCTTTTGGCGAAAGAGATAACAACTTGATCGAAGTCTGGGTCAACTCTGAGCGCCCCCACCCCCGCCGCCGCCCCAGCTCCAGCTCCAGCTCCAGCACCCGCCCCCGCCCCCGCCCCCGCCCCCGCCCCGCCGCCGTCGCCGCTTCACAGTGCGCCACATCACGCCTCTGGCCCGCCCACAGCGCCACCACTGCCGACACGCCTGCTAGCATGAAATAGGCCAATTATTGGCCAGGGAACGCGCGCCCGACCAATGAATGCTTAATCACGGCGAACAATATGCCCTCCTAGATGCCGCCGCCCCCCGCAGAGATCGGGGTGAGGCCGACCTCTGGCGCGACCTGTCGTGACCTCAACAAGGAGGTCATCGTGACCTCAGCCGGGTTCACGTGACCTCGGGGGAGGGGCATTCGTGATCCCGATGCTGACCTCCGATGGTAAGCCCTGATGGTGCGATGGTGGTTGGTGACCTCTGGTGGTGATTCCGATGATATGACTCGATGGTGACCTCGGGGTGATAGGGTCGTTTGAAAGGGATGTGGGATGATGCCTGAAAGTGAAATTAGATTAGTGAAAGGGCGCATGGCGCGGGGGAAGCCTCTGACGCAGAATTCAGATCACTATCAATGGGATTCCAGCGCTCTGACCTTACAACCATGAAACGTTTTGATCAAGCGAACTATCGCAACAGCCCTATAACGTGGAAATATTCCTTCCACTGCCACGTCCCTCTCCTTTCACTGAAACATCGTCCTCACCTGCTCTTCTTGGAGGAACGTCTCGACGCGAGCGATCTAGGCGGCGGATGACCGTTGCTCTAGATCCCATCAGGTTCGGTGCCGGCGCCACTCCTACCAGTCTGCCAGGAATTCTACCTCAAATCGCCATGTTAACTGGCGATATATTACAACACTGACCGCCGTCTTCCCGAGGCGGCGGCGGCAGCGGCGGCGGGGGCGGGGGCGGGTTGACTATGCGGGGCGCAGGAATGCCCGCCCCCGCCGACACCGCGGGAAAACCATCTCGGAAGGTAGTGGTCGGAAGGGACGGTGGGAGTAACCAGGGCTGATCCGTGGGGTTGAATCTGCGGTAGGCAGCGTGGTCGCTACTCGCTTCCTTTGTGGCCTGTCCTCTCGGGGTGAGGCAGAAGGGGCATGGGGATGGGAGGGGGGGGGGGGGGGTGACGAGATCAGAGCAAACGACAAGCAACTTCGACTCTCTTTATGATTGAATCGGAGTCTGTTTTCCCTTTACACATGCATCTCCGCTTAAGAAAGCATGCTAAGCCAAACCACACAAGCAAACAAGTCATATTTCACTTCCATACGGCTCATTCGGCGACTCACACCAATGAACAAACAACAATGCCTAAGAACGACACCAAGCCCCCACCAACCTACCATCCCCTCGACCAACCCCAGCCCAAGACCACCACGGTGCGGTCCAAACTTCTGAGCCGCAGCTGCCTGCGGCGTTCGCGGTGGGTGCGCGCGCCACAAGCGCCGCCGGCGGCGGGCACGCGCCAGCTGCCGCGTCAGGTGTTTGTCACGCCGCGCCGAGTTCGTCGCCGGCGGCGCGGCAGGTGCGCCGGCACGCGCCGGATGCGTCGACGCGGACGACCGGTCGCGGCGGGGGTCAGCCGCGCAGCCGGCCAGCCCTGCATCCGGTGCCCCTCGGGGGGGGGGGGAGGAGGGAGGGGGTCACGGTTGAGGGGGACAGGAACGGCCGCTGCCCGCCCGTGGTTGTTCGAAATTGGGGAGCGAACAGGAAGTGGATTATCGTTGGCTTCGTTATGAGGGGTGTGACTGGTTTAATTGTGGCGGGAGGTATATTATATCCAACGCAACGGATTTTCCGAACGTTGGCTGGCCGCCCATTTAAGTAGTCATTTATTCTACAATTATGCTGAATAAAATACCTTTTCGAATCGAATAGAAACTTGATGTTATTCTATTTATTTACAGCACGCCACACTCTGAATTTAGTCGCTCGGCTTTAGCTGGGGGACAGCGGTGCGTCTCGTGCGTGCAATCCGTCTCCGCCGTCTGTCTGTTCAGTCCGTTAGCGGCACGCTTGGCTGGCGGTTACTTGCCGCTCTGATTGGCAGGGTTAGAACCGTGCTGCCGGACAGCGGGTCTGTTCGGCGAGCGGCGCCAGCCGCTCACGCAGCTTTCCCCGAGGCGGCAGCTGCCGGCGTTCGAACGCCAGTCTCTTCCACGCTCTCTCGTCTGTGATCTGACTCAGACGGGGATTTGTCCGTATCAGAGCGACTCATGGCACAACGAGAAGCGAGAGCGACGCATGACTGTTTCAGCGGATTGGGTCATCATCTCCGACTTCAACTGCTGTCAATGTCGGCGGTATCGGACCCTCTCCAGTTAACGAGCTGCGGGCTAGTTAACGAGGTCGTTATGAAGTTAACAAGTAGCGGGTAGTCATCTCTCTAGTGATGCACCAGTAGACGGTAGTACTTCCCAGCCCTGTTGCTGGCTGCCTGGGGGGGGGGGGGGCTGCTTGGGGGGGGGGGGGACCGGCGCGCCGGGA
>JARFNZ010141615.1:2821-18550 GCA_031763405.1 Balanus nubilus
TATCAAATTTAGCCTCTAATATCAGGGTTTTAGCAATTAAAGCATGACATAACATCATATCGTGCCAAGCAAACCCAAAATTTCGATGGGAGAATCTCCAGATAATCCCGAAAAATCCCTAGAAATTCTCCATTTCTGAAATCCCTCGATACGCCTATGATTGTTAATTTTCCAAAGTTATGTTCCGATACGTTAAAGACCTTTATGGTAGAAGCTCAAAACCGTTTTTTGTATAAAGATCGGTTGGAAAACGTGATTTCAATAGCGTTTAAAAAATACCCAGAATTTCCCTATTTTTGCCCCCCAGTCCCTTATTTTTTGACCAAAACTTATTTTGTTTAACTTGAATGGAGAGATCTCATCATGGCGCATCGAATGGTGTTTGTTTTATCAACATCGGTCTGTTAGATCTCCAGATCTTTGGGGGGGGGGGGCAGAATCTGCCCCTCTCGCAGGGAGTCGGTTCTCTGGCCGCCCGCAAGGAATAGGGTTAATGACCGGTATCGCTGAATGTAAGTGAAAACCAAACAAGGACCAAACTTAAAGGTATAAAGATATTAGACTAAAGTTGGGCATGGGACAAAAACAGCCACAAACACAAGTAAACCATGCACGGATTCGTGGCTGTTTGTAGCCTGCCCAACTTCATTACCGACCGATGGGGCCGTTCGGCGCCGCTAGTGACGCCGATCGGCGCAAGTGAGAACCGGACCTTACTCTTTATTACCTTTGTTTTATGTAAGTCTTCAATAAATCCTGTTTGTAGGTTGGGATTTCGTGCCTGGCGTTTTTGTAAAACAGAAATTACATAAGTTTGAAAATGATAGTTGTAATTTAACAGATAGTCTTTGTAACTATAAACTTCTAGGATTTGTGAATTTGGGTATTTTATGGATTTCCCTTTATTTAGATCTTAGCTACGCAAAGCGTATTACGCGAACCATTGATTAACGTTCGCAAAGGAGCGATTATTGATCTTCTCTGATCAGTGGCATACTGGCGGCGAAAATCCTCTAATATATTTTTACATAATTAGTTAAAATATAGCTGAACCATATCCTTTTGCTGTTTCCCTGTCTGTAGTGACATGGCCTGACGTTTGCTCTCCTATTAGATAATTCGCGTAATTAGACTATTGACTGTGATGCATAATCAATAATCATCTACCAGACTATGGTTGCAGCTCTCTCCTGCAGCATATCCTATATGTGCATAGGCTGTATGGTTGACCCGTTCTGATATTTGGTCTACCTCCTGCCCGGCACAGCACGAGTCTTCTGTACGGCCCCACTTGGCCGATGGGTTGGCAAATATGCATACCATCAGGTAAATAAACCGGTATGTTTCCACCTCAGTCAAAACGTAAGAGAGTCGAGCCCTTCTGGAAGAAGAAATGTTTTCCCGAAACCTGCTACGGCAGTGGAAAAATAATTAAGGAAATCAAACATAGGCACATGAATACAATATAGTTGAGATGATGTAGATTGCATGTGAATATTTGTTTCCGTACAAAGTTTTGATCACTTTGATTTCATGTTTGCTATCTGGTCTGATGTTATGTTATTGACCTCATCTGGTTTGCATATGGACATGAGGCAAGAGGTCAAAACTTGAATAGCAAACAGCCATGGTAAAACGTGATTTGACATTTTGAAAATGCAGATATGATTTTCTCCTTTTGGTCATGCTTTTACAGTATAGAGACTTTGTCATCGAATATTGATCCTTCCCAAAAGAACGGGTGCTTCTTGGCATGTTTACGTACCCGTCCCTCAGTTTCATGATAAGCAAAGTTATCTAGTGTTCGATAAACCAGACATCTTCTTATTTGCGATATCCTTGATCAAATGTTGATATTCTGATTGAGGGCAATGCCAGGAAAACAATGTCACAAGCCACGACACAGATATGGCACTTCATACAAAATGGCCATTGTCGTACATATTGCAATCGAATTGTGTAATTTCTGATACGTATTTATTCCTGATCTTTGATCGAGAAAATGTTTAAGCGACACTTTTTAAATGAACAACTTTCTGCTACCCTTACAACCGTACAACTTTGAAGACTAGTTGCAATTTTTAAATTTATGTTTTGTAACTTAAATCCAAAGTCTGGATGGATTTCTGAAGCCAGGACTGTCGCTAAGCAGGGTTTGTTACGCTGGTCTTGACCCCTATACATTCTGATTGGGCATTGCCGGATAGCCAGCAGTTTAAAGGCCGAACGTTTTCCTTGCCTCACATATCGCGACACGGCCTATCCAGCTCACTGACGTCATCTGACCCTGAGTGCACCCGCTGCCACTGACCGCAGACCATCCCAGTCAGGAGTAAATAGCGAGTGCAAAACGGCTCGAACCCGGGCTCTCACTATCGGGCGAGGTCTAAGTCCTTTTTTCTCCCGATCGAGTTACAGAGGTGCGTTTGCGCGTTGTGACGTGGTGATTTGGTCCTTAAATTACAACGAAAATGAATGCGTCCACACTCGTTCCCTGAAAGGCTTGTTAGGTACTTTTTTCGACAAACTTTC
This sequence comes from Balanus nubilus, assembly GCA_031763405.1. NCBI lineage: Eukaryota > Metazoa > Arthropoda > Thecostraca > Balanomorpha > Balanidae > Balanus > Balanus nubilus. The sequence continues at coordinate 5,354 of JARFNZ010141615.1, forward strand.
CGCCATTAGTAATGTGTAACTGTGTCGGCCTCACAAGGCCACACTAAACTCACGGTGTGCTACTGAAATTCACATCTGAAGATGTCCATGTCTCATCCGGGGAACTCCACGAGTAAAATCACAGCTGGTATTCTAACTGGCAATACTTGTCACATATGTCCGAAGCGCACCGCATATAAGCTCTTAGACGACAGGATTGCCATCAATATCTCTGCCAAATCAGGATGCCATCAATAACAGTCGCCAGATGCCCCCGGCGGCATGGCGGTACATAACATGGCTAAGAAATTAACTATCCCGTACATCTCCTAAACCTTCGGGGAAACCCATAAGCAGTATAGCCACATTTCTTCTTATCTTGAGTATCCATTGATCGTGACCGGGATGTAATCACCAGGTCGTCTATGCATTGTCTGGACTCTTCGAATTGTTCAATCGGCAATCGCCATGCAACAATGTACTTAGCATGCTCTCCCAGCTCCCTTCCTCTTGTTGAGTCGGACATGCAACAAGAGTGGCCACTTCTGGAATAGCCGTCTTTCCACGGAACCGCCGCCGTTTCCCAGTATCCCAGGACGCTGAGCGGAGATGGAAACCCCCAAGAGGTCTTTATTCGCTTGTAAGGGGATGGGCGAGAACGGGAAAGTGCTCCATTCATGCCAGTGGCTGCCGCCTATTCATTGAAAGAGTAAAGTGGATTTCTTTCTTATGGAAATAGCTTCACCAGTCTTCGGAGTGTTCGCAGCTTTTAACTGCAGCAGCCGCTTTTATCACAGACACATTGGCTGAACGTGCAGCCGCTGGAGGTTGCGTACACAATGGAGACATGTGCACAATATAACAGTATTCATGAAATGTTGTTGTATACGCAATCATGCATTTGTATGATATTTTAATTTTTGTGCGCGAGGTTACACATTTTACACATTTTGTGTCGAATATGTTTGTTAAAGGATTGACAACATATTACCATTGCCAAAGACTTGCCATCTTTTTTTTGTATGTACTTCCGGATTATCTGTCGAATATTTTGCTCGAATAGGTGCATTTATGTCAGTAAGCTAAAACTCTCCGTTATGATGTTATGCCTTGGTTTATTTATTGACCACACCGCAAATGATTCGAAATGAATTCAGCTGTGTAGAAAAGCACGAACAAGGTTTTACACTTATAACCAATGAAACCCTTTGCAATGTCACCTCTGATTCCGTCCGATAAAACGAATGAATGACATTGAAATTGCCAAGCCCCGACGCACACACTGGGGTCAATCGTTTCCGCATTTCCGACCGTCGCTGACCACAGTTCTTCATATCCTCCTCAGTCGCCTTCCGTCGCGGCTTATTCCGCCGCCGGCACCACCAGCCCACTTCGCCCATTTTCCGGCGGACTCGGCGACATAGTTCAGAACAGGCGCCAGCCGACGACTCCGCTTGTCAAAAGGGTTTTGTGCCCGGCCCTGCCTGCCCTTCAGATGACACTGGCTGCATTTGGCGGCAGCAGCTCAAGCGAACTCAATGTCCGTGGCAGAAATCCCTGAGGGGAGTGGGCGGCGATTCGATGTCGTACTCTCTGGAGGCGTCGATCCATCTGCGAGTGGTTATATTCGTGGACGGCAACGTCAAAGCAACCTGACGCATTTCATTTATCACATGGCCAACACATCCGAAAATATTGCGTGGCTCATCCGTTCCCATTATCTGTGAAAGATGGAGAGAAGCGAATTGCCTTTCAAGATAAATGGATTGTTTAAATTTTGTCTCCTTTAGGATTGCCGCTTTTTATGCCGCAGTGCGGCATCCTACAACCGAATTCTTCGCCACCTTTTTCATGTTGCGTGGTTATTTTTGCAAGCAGAACTAATCCTGGAAAGAGACAGTATATTTCAATTGATAACTGGTCTAAGCTATTTTGCCGTTGTCGTATCAATAGGTATTAATGGACATAAAGTGCAGAGCTTATACGTTCTGCCACCCCGGTGACATCTGCATTCGTCACAGCCTCCTGTCTCACTTTTGACTCGCAGTGGCTCATAATAATTATATAAGGAGTGTCATGCCTTTATGAAATGAAATGAACAATTTGATTGAGTGAATATGCTACATGACACGGTACATTTTTACTTAAGTGCTTTTTGCTTACGCGTAGAACTGACAGAATAGTACAATTCCTTCCTGGAGCAGGTTGGAATTCGCAAGTTTTATTTCTACAACTCGAAATCGAAAGGGTTTCTTTAAGTGATAAAACCGTCAATATTTCCAAGTATTCATCATACGCACTACAAAGAGAGGTATCGCATACAAATCTCAGGTTCGAAACTTAAAAACACATACATTGTTCGACAGCGACGACATTTTTTTAATTTCTGAATTTTGCATCTACACCTTGATTACACCTACTTGTACGGCATTGATCTGCACAATATGGATTCGATATGTATTTGATGGTGGCCATGCCTTTTTCCTTGTACCGTTAAATATTTTGTTTTTAGACATTATCATTCTGTCGGCGCTCTTCCTTTTCTTGGATATCTCTGTCCTGCGTCACGCCACGGCATTAGGTTCTGTCACGCGGTCTTCTAGTGATGTGACGTGATCTATCTGGTGCTGGCTGTGGTGTGGTCTCTGGCGCTGTGGCATTGTCTTCTGGTGCCTTGACACGAATCTTCTCATCAGTGCGGCGGTGTTTGGTCTCCGTGGTGCAGTGCTCTGATTCTGTGCCGCCGGGCCGGCCGGGGCCGCACCTCTTCCCCGTGCCCGGAGGCAATCTGAGTCGCCCGAGGCTTACGGCACACCCGGGAACACGCAGCCATAAAGCTGCTGCCGCGCCAAACAAGCTGCGTGGTGATAAACAATCAGCGAGCCGCCGCCGGAGGGCGAGAGCCAACAGACGTCACATTTCAGGCGCCCCGCCGCCGGGAGGCACGTTTCTGGCCCCCGGAAAGGGGATGGGACAGAACATGTCAACAGTCAGTTTCTGGGGGAGGGAGGGGGGTAAAAAATAGGCCATACTCGACTCTGAACTCCCTTTAGAGTGTATTTCAATGCATTTGTCACTCATGTTGTCAAGAGGTGTACGTAGAAATTTAGAGAGAAAAAATCACATTTCGTAACCTCTGTCTCGTGATCTATGGATTTTGACGTCTAGCAACCAGTAAGATAATGTTGTTGGAGATAAACAGGCGACTGCGAAGGCTTTTCTTATGGTGTGGCTGGTATCCGGGTTAGACGTTCCTGAGATGTAAAATAAGGGTTTGCACGTGCACACGTTTATTGTCACTCCACCCCTGACGTGTGGAAAGGCGGCGGCTGAGGGGCAACTGACAGTGACCACCCACCAAAATGAACATAATCAGCTCAGCCATTCCTGAAATCGAGAATAGGGATGTGACATGTGCACGTGCAGGATCAACCCACCCCTGACATGCGCAAATGCCGCAGCTCGTTGGTCCCTAACCGCACACCAAGTCTGCACACAATCGGCCCAGGCTATGCGGAGCTCCTGCGAGAATGCTATTTGCAACACCCCTCACGCCGTGGTAATCACTCAGTCAGCGCTGGTTTATAAGAGGGTAGAGTGGATGGGGCTTCTCAGTGAAGAAGACCGCTTGTAAATCAACCGCACGGTCGCAAAGAAATAAGCTTCTCAAAAACGGCGCCATGCGCCGGGCCAGATTCAGATCAGGCGCAGAATAAAAATGGTGCCCCTACACTGGGGAAAAAATCGCTTCGCGTGCGTTCATAACCAGTAAGGTCCTAATATTGGCGAAGAACGAGCGACCGCGACGGAAATGCACTCAATACTCATGGTGTGGCTGAAATACGATGTTAGACGTCACTAAAAGGTAACATTAGGGTAAAAAGTAAAATTTAGGGTGAAAGGTAGGGCGAAAGGTAAAATGTAGAAATGCACGTGCGCACTTGCAGATGCACTTCTCCTCCCTGACTTGTATAAAACTCGTAGCAGATGCACCCCATTCCTGATTTGTGTAATGCTCGTAGCTAATGGTTCCCTAAACACACACTAAATTTTAACACAATCAATTCAGCGATTCCTAAGATATAGAATAGGGGTGTGCATGTGCATGCATGCAGAGCCCCCCCCCCCTCCCTCCCCAACCCTGACTCGTGCAAAGCTCATTTGTTAATATCGGTCCACCCATTGAAGAGTTATTGCGAGACAACAAATATTGACACCCCTCACGCAGCACGCGTCACGCGCCGTGATAAGCACCAACGTGAGTCGGCACTGGTCTCATACAGGGTAGGTGGGATGCAAAATATTGCAAAGAGCTTGTCAATCGTACTTGCGGTTGCAGATATATGAATTTCTCAAAAGCGTCGGTATGGGGCGGGCTGGGCGGGGCCGCGCCGCCCATATTCAGATTTTCCCATATACTATACCAAGAAAAAACTCGCTTCGCCCTTCCCGCCCGCTCGTAATCACATGCACGAGATTGGAGATGTGGCGCTTGTGTGCAAGCTTTCACCCGAAGAGGTATGGTAAAAAATTGGGTCTACCTTGTCCTGGAATAAATCAGCTCTCATCACAATCATGGGGCAGATTATTATCAACACAACGATAGTAATGTTGAACACACGATGGAACTATTTTTAAATCTATAATATATGTTTGTGTGTTTAATAGTAGACGTAATTATTCCAACCTGATAGATGAAACGCAGAGAACGAGGACGATTGAAAGAAAACTATTTTCATCGGTAAAACAAACATCTCGTCTGAATCGTTTTGTGTCCAATAACTTTGAACCCTCCAAAGCAATGAATGTGGTAGAATACACAGGGGATGTCTCCCCCACCCCGTGGGGTCGATAAGATAAGGGTAGTAAGCATTTCCGACTGTGGACACATTTATCAGAAGGTATGGATTCTGTTGCAATTCAAAATAAAAATGCAGATAAAAAATTGATGTTTTTGGTAGAAGTAGCCAATCCACATTCATCCGGTCACCTGATTGTATATTAACTGCTCGGAAGTCCGATGACTTCAAAATGCATTAGTGCTGCAACAGCATTTTCTGGTAAAGTATTAAATATAAACCATTGTCTCCACAACGTATCATTTTGGGTAAAAATACGTTTGTACTCCAAAGTCAAATTATACAACTTCTCTATCTCTCTGAGCCAGCTGAGGATTCGCAAGTCACAGCTCGTCTCCGATGGGTTGTGTTGACTCATCACGCTTCAATGGATCACAATAGGTGTTTGAGGCGGAAGGATAGCTGGACCGGATGCACGTCCAATTATTATCGGAAATTGACTCACAAAAACGTGTTATCGACATTGTTTAATCTAATGAATAAAGACGAAAAAGACATGAATCGCACGAAGAGTACATTCTGGATAATCTGGAAACATCTTGGATATATTGAAACATCCTCTTATGGTGTTGCCTGCTCATATTATTGCGATGATTCGGTGACGACATTTCTTGCAATAAACAAAAAGGAGGAAGACACTTTAATTAACGATCCTAAAGAGTCGTTTTTTTACACCATACTTCAATTGTTTTGTATTTGCTATGTTTTTCCAAACTCTATGTCTCCGTATTTGTGTGGCAGAGGAAAACAGTCTAGCAGGTCTGCACATAAATATAGTGTATCTAATCAGCTAATATCAATGACCACAGACAGTCTGAAACGATCAAACGTCCAAAAGACATTTTATTTAGCTCACGATGTCTTCACTCGCCCAGCAAAAGTAAATGACACCATTTGTTGTTGCTGACATAACGGATTAATTTTACCAGATGGTTAAAAACAATCCCATGCTGTCAGGAAATGTTTTACTGTCATAGTTTACTCCGAATGATACGAGTATGGTACTCGTCACAACAATGAAACGTAATTTCCTGTCGGACATCTTGCGGCAATTCTTCGCTTTCGCTTCGGCTTGTTACCTATCTAGTCACATTTTTTCAGTTACATTCTGGAACATTCTCCAGTCACGCATCCGTTCTCCACGGCATAATATGCTTCCAAATAGTGGGCAAATTGTTTCTTGCTGCAGTTCCAGGTAGTTGAATGTGTTGGATGCCTGGCGGCCTTTCATTACCGTACTGCCGAGCCGCCTTTGAGTTGGCGAGAGAAATGGTGCCTCGTATACTGCACCGCATTACAGCAGTGTTTTGCGGTGCAGTGTAGCAAGCCGGGACCACCGGACACAGGACGATGGCTACTGATGTTATGCCCTGACATTTCAACGGCCAAAGGAATGAAAACATGATGCCGGATGATCAGATGACTTTTGTAACTTGCACAAAGCTTTATGTAATTAAATATTTGATTTAACTTTGTGCATATGGCACAATGACCAAGACATTTATTGATGAAGGCCTTACGCAATAGAAGTATACCAATCTCAGCTTCAGTAGTCATATATATGTTGTTGTTATTTACATTTGTTTCCTTTTCATAGCACGGATTGCCGCGTTGTTTCCAATTTGTTCTCTGGTGTTCACGTAAGGTGCCGTGCGTCGCTTGAATCGCCGGTAGAAATGCAAGAAATACCAGTTTCGCCCGTTCATTGATATACATATCCATGGAATTGTTTCACTCATCGCACATTTATTCTACTTTACGTAAATGCGATATTTTATTTTCGTTTATTATTTTCGTATGAAATTATAATTGTCACTTAAATGCGTCGTTGATGCGTAAATTGCTAAAAAGCGTTGGTATACTTATTGAAATATTCCATTGCTTTCCAAGTATTTACATGCACAATGAACCAACTTCGATTTGTTTATTGGTTTGAAATGGTCTGATCGAATTAGCTCTGATTCAATAACACATTGCCAAACAAAGACAATAACATTTTCCAGCTCGGATCCTCTAATTAATCGTATAGAGAATTCGTGTTGCAATTGGTAGAGCCAAATCCAGCAAAGCATTAACCAAGTCCGGCCGGCCTGTTGCCTGCTGCTGGACACTGGACAGTCTCTAAGATGCCTTGTCGGCTCTTTTAAGCCGGGTGTATGTTGTGTTGAGCGTGCGTTACGTCGAATCACATCGAATCACAATCACAATCACGATCACAAATTAAATCACATCGAAATTAGGCTCTAATTGCCGTCCGTGAGCGTCGCTGCTATGTAGCGCATAGTTCGTTTTTCTTTCAATACTCACCAACCTTCCAAGTTTTATGGAAACACTTGCTTCCGGTATCCGCTACCTGTCATGTAGTGGGCCTCGATGGGCGATCGTTACCAGTTACCACCACCACCCGCCCTGCCGCCGTGTTCCATGCCACACACTGTGCGTGAGCCACATGCTGCGGCCGCGGCCGCCACGCTGAAGCGCCATTTGTTCCTGTCGCGTTAGGGCGTCATCGGGGCCACGCAAGTCTCTCGGGACCTCGTGTCTAGCCGACGTTCATCAGGAGCTGACCCGCGGCCTAATGGGCGTCGCGAGTGAAGCGCGTGGCAGCCCCAAACGGGCCAGCTCGACGCTCGGCGCCGGGCTCGTTTGGCTGAGCAGTTCGGTTCGTGTCGACCGCGCGACGCTTTCGTGACGCGGGCGATGACGCTGCTGTGACGGCCGTGATGGCGTCAGCGCCGTGATGACTGTCGTGATGTCGCGGTCTTGACACACGACACGCCACGGACGGGGCTGTATTTAGCCGCGGCCGCTGCTGGCCTGGGACAGATAGCTGCCGGGATAGCCTGGCTGCATGATATACCGGAAACGCTGGGCTGAAAATGGCATCAAACTGGCGGTGCTATTGTGGCGGAAGTGATGAGGCATTACCTAGAAAGTTTGAAAGTTGATTAGCGTTGTTGAAACGATGCAGCTATGTGGAAATTCCATTAGGCGAAATCGGCAAAGTAATTATTTGATTCGGGGTAATTTTAGCTGCTGGTATCAGGCGGCCATGGATTTCTACAATCTCAGTTAGTCTACATATACTGAAAGTCGTAATTTTACCTGTCTAACTTTGCGTAATGTATTCACATTGGAAAGTCAATGTGACGTTTTTTTTTTAAAGTCGGAAGCATATTCAGTTTCCATTATACCAAAATCGATTGGAAGAGGGCGTAATTTTTTTTTTAATGTGCTGCACTGTACATGAACATTCTTCATGCACGGCGCGTATTGTTTTCTATAGCATACAAGGTAATATATTTCGGCCTGCCCTTGGTTTTCTCACTTCGCTGCCCCGCCTCGCGAGTGGCCCAGATTACAGCTAAGCTGTCTGGAAACCTCACTTATCATATTTAGGCGGAAGCAATCAGAGCTGGCCGGCTGCGGGCAGAGACACTGTCTCAACAAATCACAGGATATATTTCACTCAAGTGGCTTGCTATATTTTCCTGCTCGGTTGGTTGTAGCTGAAGCGAGCCCAGATGGTTTTCTCTTCACCATTGGTGCCGACAGCCAGGCTCTACACTACATAGAACAGCCTTGAGTGATAGGCTTAAAGGCTCGGCGCTGCAGCTAGGTGAAATGACATGGTATTTGAAGGAGAATTTCATCAGCTATTTAATCGGATTATAAAAATTTCTCATAACGGCTGGATGAGAGTAATATCCGCGGTAGGCGCCTGGAGCCCATTCAGTCGTCTTTTGTATGAAATCGGGAACCCCAGGATAATACCTTGAAGTTCAAATAACGCCTGAGGGATTCGACAACTAGGAATGACTCATGCCGTTTTACCAGGGATGATTTCTCCATTATATTGAAAATGGAGTTGTGGAACTTTATAGGACTAATGCAGAATTACGATGATATCTCACTGAAAATATTCACAACCGACCAGTTGAACAGATGAATGTTATAATGCATGTGATATGGTCGTTATGTCCCGTTTGATGACTCGTTGATGTGGAATATAAATGGTAGTCACGTCATAAGTGAACTCTCGGTTTTATTTGGCGTCAGACGGGTAGTTAAGATGTCAACATTTAGCATATTTGTATACATTTGGGTAGAAAAATGACAAGAATATGATGGTTTTGAAAGATGCCACACAGAACGTTGCAATGCGTGCCTTTGTAATGATGGCGATATTATTCCAATATTCCTAATGTTTGTTAACAAACAATATTCCATGGTTTTGTCGTCGATGTTAAACTTCATGAAATCAATCAATCAGGGGAAATTGGGCCGAATGACGCAAATCGTGTTGGAGCTGAGATGAGGGCTGTTTCTAGGGGAGTGAAGTGTGCTGAGTACAGATCCGACCGGCATCTCCGCCGGAACCAGGGGAGTCCGGTGCCAAATCGCACATGCAAACACGTGCCGCACTCTGCCACACTCACTGCCTAACAACAATCATTATGTCATGGGTGATATCAAGCCGCAAAGTATGAGCTGCCATATTTTAAAACAATTGTTAAGCCATAAAAGTTTGGTTACAGGGCACAGTTATGCGTGCATAGTCGAGTTATAGGAAATACTTCACCTTGGTGGAACTTTTGGGATCACTTTAACCCGCGCCGTGGGGGTGTGTATTTAGACACCCCTGTTAGTTTTTTCAGCGATGGCGCAAAAACAGCGGCGCGCAGCGCCGTCGTTTTTTTTACACGTGTTTGGGCATCAATTACGCAGAGTGTGTGAAATTTTGGACGCCAGGTCCTCTAAGGTCAGGAAACCAAGTTAGGCCACGTTACCCAGCCTTAAAAGAAGTTTGAAGTCGTTCCACAACCACAGTTTTTGAATGATCAGTTCAAAATTTCAGGATTACATAAGGACAGTTCTTAACTTACAATTAACTTACAATTCTTTACCTCGGATTCGTCATATCGGTGACCTGAATTCAGGTTAATTTCGTGACCTCCCCATCATTAGTCAATGGGAAAAATCAGATTTCTCCGTTTCTGAGGATATCTATAGAGTCCAATTCGTTACGGATCATGTCTTTTTTGGCCAGTTTTAATGACCCAAGTGCTGATTTTGATTGAGTGACCCCTGTATAGGTCATCTGAGGTCACCCAAGATCAGCAAAACTTTTTTGCCAATGACTTTTGATGGAGTGCAAATAGAGACGTAAAATGGTACCAATATATTCGTCTCGTGAAAACGCATCGACTCATATGGAGCAATGACTTACTTATGTCACCACGTTCCCTTGAACTGAGATAAAATTGTAAGTTGACCTCCAGATGTTTCCATGTATACATACGTTTCGATACGCACTGAAAAGAAAAACACGATGGTGTCAAATTATTTGCCCTAACTTTAATAGTTATAAAATTATTCGCGAAAACCCTTTTCGTAGAAACCGGATATGTTGACTTTGAATTACCTCTGGAGCCTAAACTATTGACCTGGGGTTAAATCTAATGGAACTCTAGCGAAAAAGCGTTTCAAGGGCTTTCTGCTGTTTTGTTTCCTTAGCTAGATAATCTTCATTGACATTGCGACGAGATACTTGGCCGAATTTCAGTTTCTTAATTGTATTTTGGATGTTCTTTGCTGCTCAATCCGCTATTCAGTTGTGCTTAACAAATTCCGGAAGTACATCTACTTGGTGCATCTACATCTACTTTGATGCACATCTACTATTTACATCTAAAAGTCATGGGGGGGGGGGGGGGCAGCTCATGCTATGAGTGAAAGTAGTGTCATTTCAGGGTCACTTTGTGTCTTCAGAAAGTTTCGAATCTGAGTAAAAATCAGGTCGATCGGGGAAACTCCTTAAAAGTGCTGTCAGTACTGGCTGGTTCGACCAGTTCCGCAAACCTGACCTAGTGAAAGTAGCCCTTAATGGATGCTGAGCACCTCTTGCGCCCAGCTCTGAAAGCAGATCGCTCGGTGTACCTCGTGTGGATGATTCAAATCGTTCCTCCCTCTCAGCGTGTAGAGTTTTATACGCGATAAGTGTCACAAGAGTCACGCTTCAAGCGAAGTGTCGAACGATATCAGCATCAGTCACGGAAGCTCCAAGTGTCAGTTGCGCCAAGCGTCAGAGGTCATAGTGACGCCTGGGTCAAACGTCATTAACTTCGAGTGTGAAACATAAGCGTGAGGCGTCACCAGTGCCGAGCGTCATCCCTGCCAAGCGCCATCGCCGTCGTCGTCGTCATCGCAGTCGTCGTGCGTCTGCTGTGCGGCGGCCGTCCTGGTCGAGTGATGCGGCAGGGTCCTTTGGTACCTCTCCTGGTCGCCCTGTGCCTCTGGTCCGCCGCCGTCGGCAGCCGGACTCGGGACCTGTCGTCGCTCACTCTCGACCCCACTCGCACCGCGCCCTGGCCCGGCCCGGGCGGCGGCCGCGCGGCGGCGGGAGCGGGGGCGGGGGTGGAATTAACGCTCGCCTCTGCCCTGGCACTCTCGCGGAACCCTCGAGCTCTTCGCGCGCGGGGCAACCGTCCGCCAAAACTCGTGTGCGAGGTGCCCGGAGACCTGGTGTTGGGCGGACTCATGATGGTGCACGAACGGGGCGAAGCGCGCACGTGTGGCACGATCATGCCCCAAGGCGGCGTGCAGGCCTTGGAGACGATGGTCTTCACGCTGGACTACGTCAACCAGCACCCGACGCTGCTGCAAGGCATGAAGCTCGGCGCGCACATCCTGGACGACTGTGACAAGGACACCTATGGACTGGAGCAGTCCGTCGATTTCATCAAAGGTAAGCGGGACATAACCTCTGGGTCGATTGCCGCCGTCGACTGCCAATCTAGGCTGCCGCCCGCTGCGATTGGCGGCGGTGGCGGCGGCGGCGGCGGCGCCGCGATCGAGGGTGATTTCCCAGCTAGCTGACTCGGCTTCATGACGTAGCGCGGGGCTTGTCCGGTCCGGGCGGGGCGCGCTGCCGTGTCAGCAGAACACTGGGGAATAGCCGGGGGCGTAATGCCCCGCGGCGAAACCGTGCGATAAATCAGACGAGCGAAAGTTCAGGACACTGTTCTCCGCCGCTTCAGTTGAATCAATACCAGCGCGCCATTGTGGTGGCAGAATGAGGCCCATGGGCTTGGGGAGGCGAGTGGAAGCGGTTTTGTCACAAATGATCTATAGCTGTAAATGTTATATCGCGCCCGGCCATGGTACTGTTGATGGTCTTTAACTCATCGACTCATATAAATCAAATATATCGCCGACTTTCGAGCAAGGTGTTATTTGTTCTGGGTCGTTTGTCATCTGAACTGACTAATTCGTTCCCTTTGTTATTTGTGTCGAGGTTTCTTTACGGAAAGTTTCGCTCAGCTTTCCGCACGGTCCTGGCGAGCCCCTCAGCTGGCCGCTGCAGACTCGGTGACTGACCTTGTGACTGATCTATAACCTGACCCCTGACTGTTTACTCGTCGTGTGGCCGACTTGCTGGAGCCGAGTCGGAACCTCAGCCTACATTTCTTCTTCTCAGCGGTTTCTGCAGCCGTTGGTGATATGTCTAGGTATAGGTTGCGGAATAGCGTCATCCATCCGGTATCAATGCTGATAAGGCTCAACGACGTTTCGCTTTCTTCCAAAGTACAACGCATCACACTTCACAGTGTATAATATGTTGGCATCACTTTCAGTTAAAATTAATGCACTGATTATATTCCGATTTTTTTTGTTAGAGGTTCAGCCCATTCCAATTCTAAACCTTTTTGTGCAAGCAATTACTTTGGTCCTTTTACCTTGATATTTTGGCGTATTTTGTAGGTGCCATTTCAGTATTTCTCTCACAAATAATGGCATATTCTTTGACTATCAGGCATTAATTATTAATATGTTCGTACACCAAGGAGCGTTCCTAAACAGAGAAGCAATAGCGAAAGAGAAAGAGGGGATGCGAGCACAACAGAAGCAGACAAAAAACATGCATTGTGGTAGCTTCAAATAACATCAAATGGCCTCCTGAAGTTCTGCTTGGTGATCTGCGACGATCACAAAGAACACATTAGCTCTTTGGATCGCGATTTCAAGCCAACAAAGAACGCTGGAAATCAGCAAGTCGTCCATTGCTGTTTCATTCTGTGTGGGCGTCGCGCTTTTTGTGGCGGTTCTCGCTGAGACGTGGACGGCGGCAAAATATGGCACAATGCGGCCTTGGTGGCGATAGGACGCCGCCCTGGGAGGCTGGCTACCTTGTTTACAGCCCACGGGTACGACGAGGCTGCATTGCGCGATATGACCTGAGTGGATAGAGCGTGAGAGCACACCGTCGGGAAGAGAGAGAAAGAGAGAGAGAGAGAGAGAGAGAGAGAGAGAGAGAGAGAGAGAGAGAGAGAGAGAGAGGGAGAGAGAGAGAGAGAGA
>JARFNZ010141616.1:0-10469 GCA_031763405.1 Balanus nubilus
TGTTTGCAATTTGCTTCAAAACTTGATGTTTTATGGCCGTTCAAACATTTGTCGATTTTAGACCGAAAATCGCGCGAGATGACGTCACTAAAACGCCAGTTTCTCAAAAACTTTTCGACGGATTTCCTTGAAATTTTGAGTGAAGGTGTCAAATTGATGCCAAATGAGGTCTAGCAAGTTTTACGTTGATATGTTGTTCAGTTTTTGAGCTATTAGTAAAGTTCGCTAGGGGGGGCGAAAAACGCCCCCCCCCCCCAGCCAATGGCGGGTTTTAATCGGTAACCAACTTTTCGGTACACCACAAAAAAATGAGGGAAACAAATCGGTACTTGGTTTTCCAAGTAATACCTTCCGATGTTTTCGGCCTCATATTTTTTCCCATTTTTTTCTTCTTCGGAATTTTGCATTTTCACATTTTCCCAGAAATGTACAGCAATCAATGATATTAAACCTTTCATTTCAGACCAATCCTTTCGATGTAAAAATACAATTTTGTATCACAATTGTCATTTCCAATAATGTTGAAGCCTTTTGAATTCAATATCGCTTTGCGAAAAAAGCGTTGGTAGGTATTTAAAAAAAAAAAAAATCAAAGATGGTGTGATGACGTCTCCTGTAAAGCATGTGCCAAACATTTCCCGTGAGACGCGAAGTCATTCGTTCCACCGAACTGGCATACCAGTGCACTCCTATTGGGGCGTCTGACACGCAAGCCGGGCAGTGGCTACGGCGGCAGTTCATCCGAAACGCTCACTCATCGCCGCGCTGCTCCTGGAGGCGCCTGTCAAAACAGGCAGTACAAGTCATCACAACTCCCGCAACTATGACTAGCACTAACTCAGAGGCAGCCAGTTAGTGTCATTTTTGTTATTTTTGACACATGTGATTGATACCATTAATGGGGTGATTCTGAGAGAGTAACGCAATGAAATGCACCAGATTCCTCCAAGCCAATCACTGGTACAACATTGTGACAGCTTTAAGAGGGAGATAATTGATGCTACTCTGTGACATCTATGAAAACTGGTGAACGTTTTTACCAGCTCCCTGCGGTGCAATGACGGCTCAGGATCACTGTAGTGACGACCCAGGATCACTGCAAAGTACTCTCAAATATTAGGTGAAGGCACTATGCGGGTGTAGTTATCATACTTGGTACGGTTTAAGGTCAAGGTCAGATCACAAAAGGTCAATATACTCAAAAGACAAACATGAATCATATCACACATGTCTATGGATCGCTTTAGACGTGTAATTCGATGGTGACGTTTGTTTTACCATCTGAAGTCAATTTAGTGAAGGTTATAACAAGGTCAGGTCAAGGTCGCGTCAAGTAAGGTCAAATTTTGAAGCTTATATTTTTAATAAAAGAGACATGTTTCTGAATCACATTTTGCTCAGAAGTTCAGTGGTGTCATTTGTTTTTCATAAATGGTTAAGAAAGTATAAAAAACGCAAGTCAAAAAATGATATCAGCAGTTTCTCGCATATCAAGTCATTACTATGTCAAAAATAAAGATATTGCCTTCAAATTTTATTTGGTAATTATTCATTCCTAGTTCACTTACATGTATTCCGGTTTTGGAATATCTTCAGATCTTTATTTTCAAATCATTTTGGCAATTTTGGAGGTAAAAAATCGAGATCACCATTCTGTAGAACTCATCGTTCTACGTCTTAGGAAGTACTTCATTTGAATTTTGCTTCAAAACTGGATTTGTGACATTTTTAAACGTTTGACACTTTTCGGACAATAGTGGGACGTAGTCGCGTCACACAATTGGTATATCTAAAAAATCTGATGTAACTGGTCCATTTTTCATTTTTTTTCAGAGGATGTCAAATTGATGTCAAAGAAGGAATGAGAAGTTTCGCGTCGTAAGCGCCAATCGTTTTTGAGTTATTTAAGATATTCAGCAGAGGGGGGGGGGGGGATAGGAAGCATCTCCTCCAGTCAATTCGGGATAATATTCATTTTATTTTGTGAATGTTTTTTCTTATTTTTTACTTTTGTGTCAAACAATCTAAGGTGGCCATTTGCAGAACTCATTATTTTGCATTCTTTGTTATTTTGATTTATATTTCGCTTTTCAATTTCATTTTTTTCTTCCAAGATTCTACACTTTTCGGTCAAAAACGGACACGTAGTTACGCCAGTTAAAACATCTATCCTTCAAAAGACGTCGAAGGAAGTTTTCCAGAGGATGACAAATTAATGTACGAGCAGGTAGCTATGCCAAGTTTCACGTCGACATGTGCAGCGATTAGGAAGGTATCCCGAAAAAGGGTCGGATCCGAACCTGCCAGGCGGGGTGGGGTTGGTCGGCCCGTGATTCCTTGACTGGGGTAACAAAAAAACGGGGGAATATGCCATTCCCTGTTATTTTCCTAATATCCTAAATATCACCTGAACTAACGTATAGTAAGTATCATCACATAACTTTCAATACGTTTTCACTCATTCGCTCTGCACAAATGTGCCAAAAGGAAAATAATAAACTAATGATAGGACGACCAGAAATGGCAGGAAAAGGACATCATTTTTGACAATTTTCGATCATACGGACCACTGTCTTCAGAAACCCCAGGGTCTTGAAAATGCCATAAAAACTGCAGTTTTCTTAAATAACTTCAATTGCAAAATTGCAAATTGCTGGCAATAGAGACATCAAATACGATGTCGGATATCACATACCTACTAGGTACAAAAAGAAGGAATGCAACCTCAAAAGTAGAATGTTCCTTATTGCTATATTCTTCACAAATCTAAATCTTCCTTTCCATTAAGGAGACCGTTTGGAACCAAAGGGCCACCACATGCCCTGTTATCTGATGCCGTCAACAAAACATAAATGGTGAGGTGCCTATTGTCACCTAAACAGCATGGAATGCGCCACATAAAAATGGTTGCTGGTGATGTTTACGTCATTAGAATATAAATGAACAATTTCAAATCCAACGGCTTTTCTGGTACGCCCTTCACCTACCTGATTATAACCCCAAAAGACCAAATCCATGCATTTTAAAAACCTGATCAATCAGTAGGCGTCTTCTAGAGGCTCTGTTAGTATTTGAATGGCTGAATTTATATTTCATGTTATCAGTTTTCTACATAGACATAAGCAAAGCAACCAATCTCTATTTTATTTATTTATTACATTCAGAACAACCACAGGCCAGAGCCCACTTACGGCTGTAGTCATACGATACATACAGGAACGCACGCTCATACACGCGCACTCATACCTAAAAAGAAAACATGATGATGAAGCTACAAAAATGTATACTAGGTACAAAAATACAATAAATAAAGAATGGTATTTTAAATATAAAGTAAGAACAAAAATAAAGATAAACATGAATATAACTATAAATGTAAATACATATCATATTTTTAGATTTATATATTTTTTAAAGCATATTTGTTCTATGCTAAAACGAGTTATCCCCTTAAAATAAGAAACTACAAGCGTTTTCTCCCATGCATTTCCTCACAAATGGCTCCCAAACATTGCTGCACATCTTATCCAAAAAGAGCTCATCCAAAAAGTGGTCGGGCTCGCTGCCACATGCGATCGCAATGTGCGCGCTTTGCTATATTTATTAACTGAATAGGCACGTGCTGTGATGTTGTGATTTAAAAGACATTTTTGCGTTTTCTATCATTCCTTCCGCTGCAATATGCTATTACATATTGTTGAATTGTCGTGAGTCGGATTTGTTAAAAAGCTGACTCATGGTCGTGTTTTACAAGCCAGACGCCGGCTACTTAGAGCGTCATTGCACAATGTCAGATTCCAAACTACCATTTTCGAAAGCAATCCAAAAATTATAAATGAACTGATATTATCTCGTAAAAAACACAACTACCACCCACCATGAGTCATCAACCATGACTTATCTTTGCACTTGTCAGAACTGTCTGCCAGTTTGCATTTGTCGTGTCGCCAATCCAATTTTCTAGGTAGCCTGGTCCAAGCGGAACCATGAGCGACGGGCGTCGTCGGTTGAACGCCACTGCCGTCTGCCGTTAGTTGCCGACGTTGGGCCGGGGTGCATTCCAGCGTGCCGGGTTCCAGGAGCCGCACGGGCACGTGTGTGGCACGGGCCGCGGCAAACCGGTTACCCCGCGCGGAAAGTCGCCACGCCAAAGTGTCCCGAAAAGTTTTCCGCGTGACACGGCTGGCCGCGTCACGGGGCACGTGGACACGGCACGGTGGCCCGAACAGTCACACAGCCACCGGTCACACACAGACCACAGCCACCGGTCATATTTACCTGCTGCCTTATTTTTAGTCACCAGTGAAATGACCGCCAGTACGATCGCTGCCTTGCGACATGGGCCTACTTTCATCTTGCTGGGTAATCCATTAACACGCGAGAGGAAAAAGTTGGAAAGTATGGTTTTATATCACCAATTAATTGTATGCCCATTAAAAGTACAACCATTCATGAATTAGATATCCAGGGTAACAGGGTAACATCTTAGGTTGATGTGATATACTACATTGAAATTTTTATGAACATCTACCTGGAAAGATAGGGGAACTTTGGGAAATATCGGAAAGTAGATATTGGGCACCCATTTTTGCAACCAGTACCTTGGAGTCCATCATTGCTTGCAATTATAAAATCAGTTGGTGTCCAATTTATATTTTAGTACTTCTTGCTCGCATCTGATGACAACAACAAGGCACGACAAGCTACCCTCTTGAATTCGCTATTTTTACTTTTAAATTTGTTGATGTTTGGCAAGCTGTTGCTGATTAGGTTGACCAATTCTACATGAGACCCGTACATTTTTCACTTAAGCTCACATTTGATTTGATTTATATTCCCGCTGTTTGTCTACATCATACCTCGCATGACATTTTCATCACATTTTTCAATTCATGCATTTTGGGTATTATCGAACACACCATGTTTAACATGATGGTGGGTGGTAAATGTGATGGACGAACAAGGGGAGGCTACCTGCTGAATAAAACACAAAGAGAAAAGTTTAAGCCGCTTTTGCCCCATTTCCCCATAACATTCCAACCATAACCCTATTACTGTCGGGGGGGGGGGGGCAATTCGGCCCACCCCCGGAGTTTTTTCGTGCAACATTCATTCAATAAGCAACCTAGGATCGCACAAACTTTGTGACTTTTCCTATAATTTCATTGCGCATCGAATGGTGTACTTCTTTCCAAAAACTTGTATCAGGGGTGGGTCCAGGACCGTTTTTTGGGGGCATGTTTGGGCGTTTTTGTCCCAAAACCTTTGCGTGTTTAATTACTCGTGCATAGTTGGATTTTGTTTAGCAAACTGTAAGTAAAAATGGGATCAGTACAAAATTACATGATCTTTCAGATGGCTATCTCGAAATTTCAAAATGTTGATTTTGAAATTCCAAAATTTTGATCTTGAAATTCCAAAATTTTGGAAAAACGAAAATGTTTAAAAACTTATGACTCCTATTTTTCAAAATGTCGTGAAAAAAAACGGAATACAAGTAAGACAAGACATGGTAAGTAATGTATGGTGAATATTTCAAGTCGATATCTTAATATTTTATGCCCTGAGGCTAAGTCAAATGCGTGATCTACTATTATAAGTCAATGGTTAAAAAATCAAATACTACCTAATACGCATCTGATCAGTCCAATTATTTCAGTATCATGTCATATTAGGCCCTTTTGGATTGTCCAGTTGCAATTTTTGGTCAGTGACCTTCTGAAAGGTCAATTAAGGTCATTCAAGGTCACGAACACGTTTTTGTAAAATAAAAAAACTCCTCACAAGAAAAAGATAGAGACTCGCAACTGGTGCCAAAGTGTTTGTTTCGTCAAGACGCGTCTTTTGAGATGCAACTTGACTTGTCTTGGTTAAATTGACCTTGACCTTGACCTTAAACTGAGGCCAAATTTTTTTTTTAATTGACCTAAATAGGTAAAAATTTGATATGTTTCGAGCCGCCTGGACGAGTGAAACATAATGGTGTCAAATTAAATGTCCTATCATTGTTAGATAAAAAGTTATTCATTAACAATAATTTGCTGAAAAACATTTTTTTGGAACTTTGATGACCTCTGGACTCTTAACTATTGACCTGAGGTCAAATCTGATGACATTTTTTTTTTACGAAAGAGCGTTTCAAGAGCTTTCGAATGCCGTTTGCGGATTTCTCCTAGCTATCATAGTTTTTTTTAGATAAGGCGAAATATCTGGAGCAATGTCCTAATACGACAAATTTAACCTAATTTGACCTCATTTGACCTTGAAGATATTATTACGCGCACATGTTATTGTGCATCAGGCATTTCTGCTCATTTTGGGTCCGTTACTGCAAATACCAGCACCACTTGCATTTTCGTGTCAGATCCGGTATTTATGCTATATATGTGTCATAATAATAGTAATGACCAGGCAAAGAAGCGGTGAAGCGACTAAGACTGTAGGTATTATTTGGCTCATGGAATGCCTACCTGGTGAATGGCGATGGGTTGTGCAGGCCGATCGTTTCGTTAGTTCCGAAGCCGGCGATCCACGCAGGACAGTGGTCGTGCTCGCGGCAGCACTTGTCTGCTTCGGCGAACTGGCCCAGGTCGCTGTAGTTGGCCGCGATGTCGCCATCACCGCACCATTTCGTGCCTGCAAGATGACATCGGTGAGGTATTTCTCCTGAGAAACTCCAGATTACTGACAGACAGAAGGCGCTCAAAAGGTTTCTTCTTTAAGTAGTATTAGCATACGAGTTGGAAGCATTTAAGCATGCATATTTGTTACGAGCGAGCGTGAAGCGCGAAGCGAGTTCTTTCATGGTATATGGGGAAAATCCGAGTATGAGCGGCCCGGCCCGGCCCGGCCCGGCGTAACGCTTTTGAGAGGCTTATATCTCTGCAACCGTGCGTCCGATTGACAAGCGGTCTTCTATGCAGAGTGGCCACATCCCCTCTATCCTGTACGAGACCAGTGCTGACTCACGTTGGTGCTCATCACGACGCGTGGCGCGTGCCGCGTGAGGGTGTCCAAAATAGTCTTCTCACAAGAACTCCGCAACGGCTGGGCCGATTGTGTTCAAATTTTGTGCGTGGTTAGGAACCCATCAACTGCGACTTTTCCACAAGTCACAGGTAGGATGCCTTTGCACGTGCGCACGTGAACACTCCTATTCTATATCTCAGGAATGGCTGGGTCGATTGTGTTATAATTCAGTGTGTGGCTAGGGACTCATTAGCTACGAGCTTTCCACAAGTCATGGGTGGGGTGCATCTGCACGTGAGCACGTGCACACCCCTTTTCTTTACTTCGGTAACGGCCAGGTCGATTGTATTCAAATTTGGTGTGTGGCTGGGGACCGATTAGCTACCAGCTTTACACAAGTCAGCGGTGGGGCGCATCTACACCTGCGCACGTGCACATCTCTTTTCTATATCTTGGAAACGGCTGAGCCGATTGTGTTCAAAGTTGACGTGTGGCTAGGGACCCATTAACCACGAGCTTTCTACAAGTCAGTGGTGAGGTGCATCTGCACGTGTGCACGTGCACGCCCCTTTTCTATATCTCGGGAATGTCTGGGTCGATTGTGTTCAAATTAAGTGTGTGGCTGGGGACCCATTAGCTACGAGCTATGCACAAGTGACGGTTGGGTGCATCTGCACGTGCGCACGTGCACACACCTTTTTTACATCTTGGGAACGGCAGGGTCGATCGTATTCAAGCTTGGTGTGTGGTTAGGGACAATAACTATGAGCTTTGCACAAATTGGGTTAGGGTGCATGTGCACGTGCGCACGTGAACAATCCCCTTTTCTATATCTCGGGAACGGATGGGACGATTGTGTTCAAATTTGTGGGACCCATTAGCCACGAGGCTTACACAAGTCAGGGGTGGGTGGATCTGCTTCTGCACGCGCGCGCACGTGCATACCCATTTTCTTTATCTCGGGACGGCTAAGCCGATTATGTTCAATAGTCGGTGTAAATCGCGTCGGCAATGCTTTCAATAGTTATGAAGCATTTTTCAAGTCATTTTAATAAGAAGCATGTTACGTCCAGAATACACCCCTGATTAGCGATTTCACTATAGAGGCAACCCATAGGTTTTAGGTTTTACATTTACTAAGAACGCGCTTGCTCGTTAATCGCCGACCACGGCGTGTTACTGTTGATATGTGTGTACAATAATTGTGTGTACAAACATACCTACTTGATTATGGGTATCATAGAAGTGCATTCCGGAACAACATTTATGAAGTAACTATGCTGTTTCCCATTACACCTGCGCATCTGCATATGCTGAATGTCCCTGTCTGCTATACTTATCCATTGCGGCCTTCTCAGTAGAGGTGGGCGCCATTTGAAATACTATTTGAAATATAATACTTTTTTATTTTCCAGTTCAAACACCTAGCCTCTCGACGAACTATTTTATTCTCTTTATGAAATACCGATTTGTTATATACTTTTTTCTATTAGTATATAGCTAGTCATAACAGTTCCCGTTCATTCACCTGTTAATCTACTTTTTGTTCCATCCTTACTGGTTCTTACAGCTGCCCCAGCGGAGACAGAGGGAGAGACGCTGGAAGCCGATTCGTCGTGGTGCCACTGCTGCCTTCATGACTGTACTTTGATATGGAGTAGCTTGGGCATGTTTAGATATGTCAGATATTGAAGTGTGCATTGTGCAGTTCCCAGTGGCCTAAGCGATATGAGCAAAAAGGAAGTGATATGAGCAGCTCATAATGAGCTGTTGTATGCACCACGCTATGTATTCCCACTAAATGCTGGATTGCCGGGGTCCTGTTAGAAGTTCGGAGTTATGGAAATGCGTTCCCTAGCAAAATCATTTTTTTTAGGATGGATTTAACCGTCTTTTCTGGGAAGTTCGTGGGGTTACCAGAGGAATAAAACTTGCTTGTGAAAGAAATCGTTGATGAATTCCTTTCTAATCAACATGAACTCTCATCCATTCGGAAATGCTTTACTGAGGAAAATCAAGAAAATTATGGCGATTTAGACTTGGCGCTTTGCCCCGATCACGGAGTAAGGCGCCACCGAGCCGGGTGCATAGTGATTCCTGTGCATTTCGAGTTGGACCAATTCTCCCCTTCAGTAAAGAAGGAAATACACACGCACACACCCGTCTCTAAATAACATCAATTTAAATTTATTTAGTCCTATTTGTTTTTTTAGCTCAATTTTATATTGATTTCCCAATGGCGTATTGACCCGGTACCTAACCGGTGCCTCATATCTCCGGAACAGCCACGTCGAACTAATTCAGGCAATCACTGTTCTGAGTGTGGCTGTAAGATACGCTTAGTATTGTTTGTAAAACAAAGGTCAGTAATCAGGGAATGACATAGTTTGACACTTTTGCATCGATTTTGAGTTTTTTTTTTATTTCAACGTCAAAATAGTACAATTTTACATTAAAACAATAGAGAACTTTCATGACACACGGCGTAATACTGAATTTGGAAGACCGACACTAAAACGCTAATTTTCCCTGGGAAAAAATGTCACTTTCACCGCGGAAGAACATGAGCATGGTCACAGAAAAACATGAATCTCACCAGGGAAGAACCTTAGTATCGCTGGGGAGAGCATGCAGTCTCGCCATTAACCCATCATTGGCTGGGGGGGGGGGGCGTTTTTCACCCCCCTAGCGAACTTTCCTAACAGCTCAAAAACGAAACAGCATATCAACGTGAAAATTTGCTGTACCTTATTTGACATCAATTCGACACCTTCACTGAAAATTTGAAGGAAATCCACCGAGAAATGTTTGAGAAAATCGCGTTTTAGTGACGTCATGTCGCACGATTTTCGGTCTAAAATCGACAAGTGTTTGAACGGTCATAAAACATCAAGTTTTAAGCAAATTGCAAACAAAAAGCGGCAACTAAGGAAGGAAATGGCATTGTCTACAAAATGAGTATCTCGAATTTTGAAAGTTTTGGTTTTTGTTCCCAAAAATAAAAAAACTGCATTTTTGGAGAGAAAAAAATCCAGTTCAAAGGGCCACAAAATCTGAAGTTTTGAAAACATAAAAAAAACACTGAATATATATCAGAGACCGGCCTATGAGTAGTCAACATGCCAAATTTTAAATCAATAGCTCTATTTTTCACCCCCAGATGACTCTAATGGGTATATCTAGTGTAGTGACGACATTTTGTAAATTGCGTTTTTTGGTACTTCCAGACCCCGTACTCCAAAATAAAGGACTTCATTGGGTTCCTGAAGCAAAACTGAACCATATTCATGTGTTTTTTATTACACATTATGAATTTCAAACGTTGACCTTTTTTGACCTGACCTGACCTGAACTTGAACTAAACTTGGGGTCAAATGGCAAAATGAACCTAGCCATGGAGTTCTATGACTGAAATAACCCATCAAACATATGTCACACGGCAAACACATAACTTTTACACATAGTGACCTTTGGTGACCTGAATTTGACCTTGACCTGTA
>JARFNZ010141638.1:0-10464 GCA_031763405.1 Balanus nubilus
CCCCCCCCCCCCCCCCCCAGTCGATGGTATCGGCTGAGACCCCAGTCAATGGCGGGCTAATTTCCTTGATATATGATAGCTTAGCTTGTGTTTACCTACCCGCGAATGCTGCCTGAAAATTGATTTCAGTTTGAGTTCTGATTCACTTACCCAGTAATTCATTGACATCCTGTCGAAGAGTGCTTGAATACTGACTTAGCTTGACGACTGTTCCTAAAATAATTATGGGCAATTTACAGAAATGAATCATTTAAACAATAGAAAAGCTGTTGCTGATTTTATGGGGATCGCAACAACGAAACACAAACGGCAGCATGGGTCCCACATGATGGACTATACAAAATAAATTTTGCGGTGAATTCATAGAACCATGGTCGTCTTCTCTATCACTTACGCGTCTCTTTCTTGAATCAATAATTCATAATTACGTGATTAAATAGCCGCTCTTGATTGTGTTTGAGAAAATAGATATATTCGTACCCATGGGTGTATTTCTAGAGATTTAAAATTTATGGTATGCTAGGTAGAGGTGTACAGTAGGGCAGATCAAACAAGGTTGTCCGCGGTTAACACCGCGGTTACGGGCCGCTACGGTCGCGTTTTCCGCTCAGGGTCACCGTTACGGGCGGTTACGATTACAGGCTCTACGATTACGGCCGGATGCGGTTACGCTGACAAACTTATTCCGCGGTTAAATTGAAAAGACTATCTTTGGCAGCAGCGATCGACAAGGACATTATTAGGCCCGGTCAAGTTAAAAAAGACGACTGACGAATAATTCAATTGATTGAGAAAGGTGTTGGGTTCTTGCGTTTAACAGTCATCCTATTTTCTCCTATTTTATATGCTTCTCACATACAACTTAGGCGGCCGCCTGTCCTAAACGTACTTTTCAACCTCAAATGGTACATGCAGCTACAGGCGGTTACATAATTCGCTTAGTGCGGCTTATGGGCGGTTACGAATTTCAGCCTTATAGTTACAGGCGGTTGTGGATTCGAGCCCCACAGTTACGGGTGCGCTTATAAATTTATTTCGCGGTTAATTTTGTGCAAATTTGTAACCGTTAACACCCCTATAGTCCGTCTGTTTTCAAAAGGCAAACTGTCTAAAGTGCACTCCGCAAAGAATCTCAGATAGCTCCATTAAATTTTACTTCTCAAATATTGTTTTATCGGAACTTTTGCATTATACGCACGTGACACATTTTAAAGTACACTTGGGACCGTTTCCCTTTTGGAAATAAACGGGCTATGATGATAAGCAATTTGCCGACCACTCGCTACATGCTATCGTGGTGACCCACAGTTGGAGGAGCGGATCTGAACCATGTCCATTTGCCAATGGTGGAAATAGTATGTACTGATGACGTAATTTGTATCAAATATAATGTTTTTTGAGCGGTGAACGGAACATTCGCACAATATTTGTCAGTATTTGTCGTTTTCTGGTGGCCCTCTACTTCTGTAGTTTTAGTGACTTTATGTTACCCAAATGTATATGTTACTTACCTTTTGAGACAACTGATAACTTCAGGGATCACAAAATATACCATATGCCTAAGTACGTATATTATAGATATGACATGAATCAAAAATTATTGTCTTGGTCGGTATCAAAAGACGCAATACATCTTTTATATATTCTGTTCTATTTTCGCTTACCTTGAAGAAATTATTCAAAGATAGCTTTCTCATTAACACTTGTGCTATGCTATTAATCATGCTTTTTCTTTTGCAAACCAGCAAAGAAGTATGTTGTTGATGAGTATTTTCCAAAGTATTGTTCTTGTGGAATTGCATTTCTGTGTTTGTTTGGGTGCTGTAGTTCTCACCTTCGAAACACTACTTTTGGAAGTCCTATTGCATTAATTAGAGTCCATTCATTACATCATATATCATATAGGTTGGTGATGAATTGCTTGTGTGCATTAACACTCTTCTTGTCCTTTAGATGCTTATGTTGTGTCTCTAGATGTTCACTACCAATGTGCTTGGTGTTTTAAATATGATAGGCGTTGCTTGGTACATTTTACAATATTCCTGTTTTTAGATTTTAAGTCCAGAATGAAGTGGACACGCGGATAGGCTGCCGGTCCTGATGCGGTGCTGCCAGGTGTTGGCCGGGCTCTGAGCGGTCTCGACCAAATCTTGTGTGGTGGCGGTAGTGGCACCAGCCAGAGCTTCTCGGGAATTTTGGCATCACTCATACATATTAACTACGGCTGCTAAGCTATATAGCCCAAGGGCTTTATAGTGAAACACCACTTTTTCATTTATGTTCTGCTGCCAAAGGAGCATCGCGAAGCGACTTCTCGCGACTACCGATAATGGGACATGTTGGTCAGACGCAGTGTCGCTAACGGGCTCTCTGCTGGCCGGCACGTCCGGGCAGCGAACGGCTAGGCCGAGTGGGGCCGGCCACGGCCACAGCAGCACGGGTGTCACCGAGGCTGAGACCGTGTCCATCACCGATACTGGCGTACTCAGCGGACAGCTGTCACGTCGCCTGCCAGACTGGTGTCGGATCTGTCTGTCTCAGAGTCCGTCGTACATATCTCGGAGTCCGTTTTCCGAGTTCGTCACGGACGTCATGTCTCGCCCCGTCATCCGTTATGTTTGGTCCGTTGAACTTCCAAGACAGGACAAAGTTCTAGATAAATATGATGTGCAATATAGCCGTAAACAATTCACAGATGCGTCGCCATTGCGTTCACAACCATTCAAGGAGTAACCTTAGGTGTAGTTTTAACTGGTAAAGCAGAAGGGAAAATAATCAAGCGAGACCGGGAAGCTGAGGCGATCTTGAGCTCAGGTTAATTTTGCGGACAACTGTTCAGTCATCGGTGACAAAAATATGACGCCAGTTTTGATGACTAATGGTACTGTTGACAGTACCATTAGTCCCGGAGCCCGGTCCTCACTGAACGAAAAGTAC
Source organism: Balanus nubilus (assembly GCA_031763405.1). NCBI lineage: Eukaryota > Metazoa > Arthropoda > Thecostraca > Balanomorpha > Balanidae > Balanus > Balanus nubilus. Next base: position 2,938 of record JARFNZ010141638.1, read on the forward strand.
ACGTAACGTAGAGCAAACGTAGACAAAACATAAGATTTGCAAAATTGAGCGGGCCACAAACAGCCACAAACACAAGCAGGCAACAACCAGATATCGAAACAACCTTGAAGGGAGAGAAATAAGATTTAATTTGTTTATTATATTGCAATTTAAACGCAATAAGGCATTTAATTGTTAACGTTTCCTTTATGTTATGTTTGCTTTTCGCTCAGTGAGGACCTGGCCTTACTGTGAACTTGCCGAGCTATTTTTTACATTGCGTTATTTTAATGAAATCGATTTTCGGAGTTACTCAAGAGGACATTTGAAACTATCTTTATTGATAATCAAATATTTCGCGCGCTCGTTTGTCGCCACATACAAATATTTCGGCGTTCAATGGTCAGGATGGATTGACGTATATTTTTGTGGTGATATTGTTTGCATATTGGGAGTTTATCTGATATTTTTCACGAGACGCACTCACATTTTATTAGTTGACCTGTGAAAAAAAACTCGCGCCATTTCACTGAAGAAGGCGCCACAACGCGCGCCGAAATATTTGATTATCAATAAAGATGGTTTCAAATGTCCTCTTGAGTAACTCCGAAAATCGATTTCATTGATTGAGTAACCTGAGGAAAAGTAAACGATAATGACACTCAAGTCATACCTAATTGTGTTATTTTGCGAATACATGCATGTGAGCCTAGATTTCGTACGTGCTTTTTTGCTCAGGCAATTATTTTATTCTGGTGAGTGTTTGTGACGCTTGGTTACCACGAAGCACTCCACTAATGTCAGTAATGATGTATGGATAAGAATGTATAATGGTACAGCTAGCCTGCACTGGACGAACTATTATTGTTAAACCTCTCTTAAGAGCACTGTTGGCCCGATCATTATTACATGAAGTTCTTTGTTTAGTGCTCGCTTTAAATTATTCTGAAAAATTCGCTGTGCGCTGTTGCAAAGCTACGCCATTACGCTATTGTACGGATTCCAGCCTTCACTGCCTTCAACTCCGCTGATTTAGTTAGCAGCGATTCTGGAAAAGCCAGACGAGAGCCGCCTTTTAAACCTCAGAGCGGAGGGCTTTACCAGCTCAGCGGGTGCTGATACGACCCAGAGTTGGCTACAGTCGCCAAAGGTCGCCACTGGACACGTGACGGGGGTATCAACAGGCCGTTTTGTAGTCGGGACACAACGCCGCGAATACGCTCCAAACGCCTGCAGACCGGCTGGAGCGCTGCTGGTTACATTTCAAGTGTCGAAGGGATGCTGCTGACGCAGACCACCATAAGGTTTATAATAGCCGTTTTCACGATACTCATTTAAAGATCTGGTGCCGTCCGTTGGACCTGATCAGGTTCCTGGCTGGGTGCCAGCAGAGCTCCCTACGCCAACGATAGGAGATGCTAGGTTTTTGTACAATTGAGCCATATGTCTTCAATGCTTGTCTGTTTCTAATCTTGCCCCTCCACGCTGACCTCTGCTGACCTCATCCCGACCTCTCGCATTCCTCACTTGTCAGTTGTGGAAAAAATGGGCGCAACTCTGGTCGGTACGATTATTGCCATTGCCACTGATTTGTGCGGCAAAATAACGATTATGGCATCGAAATAGTCAAAACAATGATGCATTTGAGAATAATAAAATCTGCACAGTGCATTATTTACATTTCTGTACTTTAGCGTTTGGTCTGACTCGATGAGTGGGACCCTAGCTAGGCCTGACAGCTGTGGAGCCGAGAGACCTAAGCGCGCCACATTTCTGTTCAATTCATGTCTGTTTCTAATCTTGCACCACCACTGACGCAATCCTCAACCGGTCGCTCAGGAATTCAGGAACTTGAAATGGTTCAGGACCAGATAAATAAGCATCGTGAAAACGGCTACCATTTGTTTAAAAAAAACTATTTAAGTGTCTCCGCATGCGAACATTGCGTCGATGAGTGGTGGAAGGAAAACTATGCATTTTGTTTGTAAATGTTTCGCAGTAATGGGACATGTTTAGCCAATTGATCACATAGGGCAAGTTCGGAAACACGACTAATTAGTCGGATTGCAGGTTCACGTCCACCACGATAGCCGACCATCCGACTAGTCTGATCGGATTTACGACGAATCGGACGAATAGTTGTCGGAGAGCGAATCCGTCCCATTGTGAACGTGTGGTAGATATGTCGGAGGGCGAATAAGGCGTCTTGCCGAACATGTCGCCCATAACTATTTATTGAAGACGATAGGCGTATCAGGGATGACATGACGCATTGGCTTGTGTTGGCTGAATTGCGACAGTCTTTGTATCTCAGCAATGGCCTCTTCCGACATCCCGCTTCATCTGCCTTGGGTAAATCTGTCATGTCGGCGTTGATGTGATGGTCGGACATGTCAACGGTTGGCCTCATACGGGAAACAACGGGCGCTACGGTGGTGACAATTGAGCCCATAGCATCAGGTAGGCTGCAAAGTGAGTGTTAGACAGTGTAAGCCAACAGATGGTCCGACGTCGCTGCCGGAGGATGTCTGTTCTTTGAAGCTTTGCTGGGTGATGTTGAGAATACTGTTCAGTAATTTGGAAAGGTGTAGGTAATGCCTCGGTGTTGTTTTTAGAATTCAGTGTTAGTTGGTTACCGTTTGCTAATTACGATATATTACCGGTACGCTTGATACTGTTAATCAATCGATTTCCCGCAAGTGTTAAATCTTAGAAACCAGTTTCCTTGTTATCATAAATAAGTTTCAAGGTTCACGTTCACAAGCGCATTTCGGCAAAAGGTATGATGTATCATTCCGTCCCAAAGTTACTTGATACCTTTCTTTTTCCTATTGGCACTCGTAAATGCATTTACGTTGAACCATTTCTGCGGCGAATGCCAACTCTCCACCCGGACATAAGCCCATAAACAGGACAATGCCAACTACATTGCTGACGTGGCTAACTGTATGAGTATCAGGATCTTATCGCCTTGGAGAGAGCAGCTCACGGTCTATCAGACAACTGAACACGGGCATGCGATGAAGGAGATATTTTTTGTTCAGGTTACCAGGTGGAAATGTCTCTAAACGCGTTCTTTCCAACTAGAGAGCGGCACGTGTTGCTTGTCGCTCAACACTTGGTGAAATAACGAGGAGATTGGACGGGGACATAACAGTTGATTGAAGCAAGGAGAAAGCGAGGGAGGGAAGTGGATAGTTTTTGGTCGTTAGGAGGCGCACAATTTTCGATCTTACATTCTTCCGCATCCTTGGGATTGCATGATCGAATAGTGTGGTAGGAATTCACACATCAGGATATATGAGTGTCTTGCGGTGCATCCCGCAGGCGACATGTTCAACGATACGTTCTGCTCGTTTAAAGGTTGTATAGTGTAATATGTGGCGTCTCTGCCAGAGAAGTACGTTTCGGTCGCTTTTAACATTTGTCTTGTCTCTTGATATGAATGTTTGATGAAGGATAATTTGCCTATGTATGCATGTCATAGTGTGTGAGATATTTCGCCTTTATTTGAGCTTTCCCATTGTAGAATATATGCATAAGAAAATATGCTCACAGCATTTCTGATTTCAGAAATCTATCCAATTTCAAACGTCCGGACTAGGTACCAAATGAGCAGGAGCGCGCTAATTTCAACCCACTGATTTCGACACAGTCTTACGCCCAGCTGAGCAGGGACCAGTCTAACATGTTAAGTAGGGGAGCCAAGCTCCTACTCACAAATCCAGCCTATTCGAGCCAAAATTTGGCCATGGCGCATCCCCTGGTAAGCTTATGCCGTGACACTTCACAAGCGCATATCTAAAAGCACTGACGCATTTGTTATGTGTATTCATAGGCAATATGACCATTACATGGGGTAATGGGGCATGTGATACAGTAATAAAAGAGAACATATCATATCGTCCTGTTAGGAACCATCGTCATTTCGATTTTTCTTTAAAGGGAAACCAAAAGCTAGTAAAACGGTCCGGATATCGATACTCGATAGTCAACAATGTGTGAAACTCGGGTAAAACTTCTCTTCTCGGGTCATTTCATGTCAGTCCATCACTCACCAGACCACCCTAACTTTCGCCCCATGGTGTTTGTGAGGGGGGGGGGGCATTTTGAATCCTTGGCAGGCATTTGGGAAAACAATGTTTTTGTTTTCGGTAAAAAAACGGCGCGCCGCCGCCAAATTTGGCACATCAATACCGCACAACGTGTCAAAATTTTACCCCAGGTCATCTCAGGTCAGGTCACTAGGTCACATCAAGTGGCCTTACCTCTAAACATGTTTACGGTCGTGCTTAGCTCACAGGGCTTCTCAGAGGTATTTCAAACTTAGCAGATTTCATAAGGTCATAACAATTTACACTTCGTTCCTTTAAAATTGTTGATTTTGGTGAATAAAGTCCATTCAATTTGGTGACCTTTTCATTATATTAGGTCATTCAATAAGTAAGCTATAATGTCTTGTAACTTGGGTACATTATGATGTAGCGGGAGGAAGCAAATATGATATGAATCTGTAATCAATTGTCTACAAAGTGCATGCCTGCGTTTGCTTATTGGAGCTATGAGTCCTTGCTACAGCTCTGAGAGTGAGCCCCTTTCTTGTTTGTCTGAAAAATGCGAAAATTAAAATGAACAGTAACACTACACTGAAACAGAATGCTTTCGATGAGTTCTCAGAAAACTTAGGAGATATTTCTCTCACCAAAATTCATTGGCAAGTTATCCCACGGGTATAAAGGGAAAACCATGTCAGTCAAAAATATCAGTCAATTAGTTGTACGATTCAAAAGTGAAGAGAAAAGAATAAGCGAGAAGCAATACCATAATCCGGAAACCCGCTGATTGCATCAACTTCTTGAAACGGGTGAAAAAGAAGTTGATATAGCAAAACTGTGAAATTCATAATGCGAACTGACTAATAAAGAGTTTGTTTGTTCGATTGAGATGATGAGAACTAGGATCATTAGCAATAAGAAATGATAATGTACGCATGACAGGTCACCAAAATGATCGCACAAGAACAGGACACTCGTCATGAAGTCAGCGCTGATAATCTTTAAGCGCGGTGGGAGGCACGACATTTTTTGTCGGGTCAATGTTACGGGAGCTGTGTCATGAGCCCCTTTAGAGACCACCTCTATGGTCACTGGTCAGTCAGCACTGTCAGACCAGCGCCGAGGTCACATACACTGTGGGGAAGTGGGCGAGGGACGGCAAGTCGGCTTTTTAGTGTATGATTTCGACGTTTACCAGAAAGCTGGGAAAGTGGGGAGAGTTGCGTCCAAGTGAAAAGTGGCTAAGAAGAATGCGGTATGTAATAGCAAATGTTTAAATACAGGGTGTTTACATAGAAACGTTAAAAACTATTCGCCTCAGATACATAGGAAAAGGGTTTAACTGCCAGTTCAGCGTATATTTTCTATTTGATAACATTCTAACATTTTCATTTTATCTCCTTTTTCACTCCCTTATCTCATTATATTTATTCAGGCGTCGTTCGACTGTGGCACCATGTTCATCTCGAGACGCTTGAGTTCCGCGATGAACGTGTCGCGTTGTCTCGAGAACTTCCGCCGAGTCCAGAGAGCTGGCAAAGGAGGTGATGACCTAATTCAGCTTTGTTAGATTTTCTGCCTTGCCTTTCACGAATTCTGTAAGGGTTATACCCTACTAACAATGTTTAAGGCACGATCGGTTCGGAGTTTTTGCCGGCCAGCTGATCGCGGCGTCCTCCGGCTAATAACATGTCCCTCGAACGGGGTTTCTTGGGGCGGAGCTTCTTGGCGAGATGAGCCTATCTGCGAGACGTTTAAATGTCACGTAAGGCGGAGCATTGGCTGTAAGGAGCCAATTCTTTCTTCAGGAGCTCCCCGTAACAGGAATGCTAAGGTGGTCTGGACTCGGCGGAAGTCCTCGAGGCAACGCGACACGTTAACCGCGGAGCTGAAGCGTCTCGGGATAAACGTGGTGTCACATTCGAACTGCGCCCGAATAAATAATTTGAGTTGAAGGAGTGAGAAAGGAGATAAAATAAAAATGTTAGAATGTAATGAATCGAAAATATACGCTGAACTCTTAGTTAAACCCTTTTTTGCATATTTGGGGCGAATAGTTTTTACCGTTTATATGTAAACACCCTGTACTATGTTGCGGAAGTTTCAACATGTTATCTTTAAAAATGAAGAAGTTATGGCACATTGTACCTTACATATTGAACCACCAACAGTGACTTTCGTACCGTCCAGCTGGTGACAACAGTGGCTATCGTATCGGACAGCTGGGGACAACAGTGGCTATCGTATCGGACAGCTGGGGACAACAGTGGCTATCGTATTGTCCTTCTGGTGACAACAGTGGCTATCGTATCGTCCAGCTGGGGACAAAAGTGGCTGTCGTATCATCCATCTGTTGATATCGAATCGTATCGACACTGGCCATCGTATCGTCCATCTGGGGACAACAGTGGCTATCGTATCGTCCATCTGGGGACAACAGTGATTATCGTATTGTCCATCTGGGGACAACAGTGGCTATCGTACTGTCCAGCTGATGACAGCAGTGGCTATCGTATCGTCCAGCTGGTGACTACTGTCGCTTTTGTATCTCCCAGCTGCGGACAATGGCTATCGTATCACCCTGTCCAGGACAACAGTGGCTGTCGTATCACCCATCTGGGGCAACAGCAGTTATTGTCCTATTTAACAGCGGTTATTGGCCAGCGATCATATCTTAAAGTTCGAGACGACGGTGACTATCGTACCATCCACCTAGGGAAAATGGTGGTTATCGCATCGCCCAGCTGGGGACGTGCCGACGCCCGCCGCCTCAGCTGGGGACGCACGTGCCCGTCGGCGGCGTCGTTCGCTCTCCCGACGCGTCGGCTCTGCGCCGATAAGCTGGTGCCTGACTGGGATCGGAGCGGCGGCGGCAGCTGCGTCAAGGGCGAGAGCGACCAGTGGCCGACGGGCGACCGCCGAGCCCGCCCACAGTCAGTGTCTGCCTGGCCGGCGGCCGACGGGAGAAGGAGGTGTGGTCGACGAAGGGATTGGGGGAGTTTAGTGGACGGTGGGGCAGAGGTGATGATGGGTGAGCGAGACAGACAGGTTGTCGGCGACAGATGCGCCTGGTGATATACTGTGCCGCTGCCACAGGTGGTCTGGTAGGGTTTGTGGTCAGACTTGTGGAGGTTAATGGTGACTCGGAGAGGGCCGCAGATCTCGTAAGGCGTGGGAGAAGAAACGAGCTAGCATGGACAACCCCTGCTCCGACGTGAAACGGGCCATGTAAGTTCACAACGAAAAAAATGCAGGGAAGGGTGTGTCAGTTTTGTATTGCATCCAAGCAAGTTAAAGGTTCAGATTATTTATATTCTTACGTCGTGCACTCAAGTAATCGCAACAATTTACGTTGTTTATATGTGTTGCCTTGTTTAATATGCTAACTTCAATTTTCAGAACTTAACCCGCCCGGCGCTGGGGTCTCCAGCCACCTTCCGTTGGCTGGGGGGGGGGGGGGGGGGTTTTTCCCGCCCCCCCCACCCCACAATCC
>JARFNZ010141659.1:0-10463 GCA_031763405.1 Balanus nubilus
CTTTCTTGTCATAACTAATTTTGCCTCAGTTCCTTTACCGTTTTCATGTTACGTAGCAAACAAGTCACAACTCGGTCAACGTTGAAATTTTCAAACGCTCCGTGCGGTCAATTTTTTGTATTTATAATTTTGGATTTTGCTGGCCATATTCGAAATCAGCATCTAAAAATGCATCAGAAACCGACCGGCAAACGAGCTGTATCGAAAAAAGTTGCAAAACGGGTCACCCTGATGGGGTGCGAGGTGGAGTCCGACCACCCAAAACGTGACCCGATTAATTAGCCGGCGTTTTGGAGGCCAGGGAACGCCTCCGGCGCGTGCCACCCTTCCGCCGACCGGCTAGGTCTTAAGCCGTGCGAGGGTGGCTTAATGGCCTGCGTTAAGCTTAACGTCGCGCGTGCGCTAATGGCCAAAACATGCATTCACATCCGGGTCCACAAACGGCCGGAGCGTGCTTTTCGCCGGCCAGGTGTGTGGCCGGTTACGGCGTCTGGCATCTCACGGCCCCGACCTCCGCGTCCTGTCAATCCGCCGTCTGGTCATGTCTTTTCCAGTTGGAACAGGAACAATGGTTTCGTTAAAACAAAACAAAACTTGCCAAATTTGGTGGGTGAAAAAATGTAATACCTTACAGTACTACAAACTCTGGCACAGCCGTTTCGCCGTCAAATACCCACATTGTGATTTTTTACGCATGAGCAGACTGCAGGCGATCAGGCAGACTACGAGCGACCTGAGTAGTGTCCACAGAACACACGAGAAAATAACTCTTGAGCTCCCCCCCCCTCACACACACCTCCCTGGCAGTCGCTGTTCGGTGCGAACCCCCGGCAGCACGCCGTGATGTACCGACTCTGGCCCTGCGATTCTGGGTGGACTGGTTAGGTTACCCGGCCGACGGGGGTCGTGCCAGGGTAATAGAACATCGGGTACTCCAGTAAGGAAAAAAAGGCCATTTGTTACAGACGCGATATATTTTTTCTGAACTATATTTTTACCATAATAAATTAGGACTAATGCATTGCTACAATGATTTGTATTTTCATAGATTAGATATCTTTTAAGACAAATTTATACCAACAGATGTCCTGCCATCTGGTGGATCTAGTATGAATTTTAGTTTATTTAGTACGATATGGCAGCTGTCAAGAGAAAACTAGGGTTCTACTAGAATTAACACTAGAATCGACGTTCGGATCTAGTAGTTTCGATATACATTAACGCCCAATACGTTTTGACCACTTTCCGATCAGAATATCACAAAATAATAGGATAAAACATTGAAGCCAAGGCTTTAGGTAAGCTATCCCAACAGTCAGATTTTAATTTTGCTTCATAGGTTACGAGCCAGCCTCGTCTGAAAATGATCGATTTAACTTACGGACCCTATGGCTTAGTAGGTTAACGCCCATTTTAGTAGATTGCTACCAACTGTTACTGGTGGGGGCCGGCTATACCCATGCAGAGTAGTTTATTTGGAAACATTTTGATTAATTTCGGAATGTTTTTCTTACTGCATCTGTAGTGAAGGACATGAAAATAACGTTTTGTTTTCATTCCAAATTCCATTTCTATTATTACCAATTTGTAATTAGGTATGTGGTGTCTTCGTCGTCAGCAAGTCCGGACGGCCTGATTATTCCACACTGCACTAGCTGAGATATTGATGGATGAAGGTGAGCTGTACCGTTTACGGTTAGACACTTCCTTTCGAACCACAATATTTTCCAAACTTTAGTGAAACATATTATGTATAAAAGGCATACCTACCAAATGCAAATCTTTGGATTTCCGAGCAAAAACCGCCATCCGACCATTCTAACGTCCCAACTTTCCCGCTTTGTCACAACTTTCCCTTCAAGTACCTGATTTATTAATGAATCCCATTTTCAAATAAAAAATTAGGTAAGAATTTTCCTATACGAAATCATGGGAGACATGCACCAAAAATTATCAAATAATATGAACTTTTCGATGGTGCTTACATCCCACAACGTGCAACAGGACAATTGCCGCTGTTGCTTATTTTTAGACCCAACTTATATTTTCTGATCATCATGGCATTTCTTATCGGGGCCTATTTTTTTTGTCATGTGCGCCGCAAGCGCCCAATTGATGAATCCTTGATTAGAGATGTAGTAATCAACTACTAATGCTGGATAAATCATGGTGATTTACAAGTAATTACAACATGATTGTCCAGATTCCAGATTTATTACAATACGAAGTTCGTTTTTGTGTAATATGCACCATAAATAGCAAGTTTCAAATTGCACACTGGCATAAACTTATAGCATACATTTTCTAAACCCTTACATTCCCTTGCATAGGCATTCCTATCGGTGCATATCGTTTTCACTAACAATCTGCATTTCATTCATATTGTAGTGCATAGAATAGACAGACATAGAAAGACATTTTCACATTGTTTTGATTGCGTACTGAATAGGAGTTCGTGAGATATCATAAGTTATACGCTAACCAAAAGCGACCACAACACACACTATATGCTATATTATCACACAAAGAGACATACATAGTACTAACCCTAAGACAAGCCGGATCATGCTGGATTCGTTTATTAATATATAATGTAAATTGCTGGGGGGATAGCAGAGACCGAACTGTATAACCATCACCTCATCCATAGTTTACTTCAGGAAGCTATTTAAAGAGAGGTATGATACGCTTCAGACAAACCAATCATAGATTGGCCTGTTTCACGGCCCCATAGGAGAATAGGACCTTTACGAACTAATGGCGGTTAAATCGGACGTTTCACGCCACTTCTTCCCTTCTTTTGAATATAAAGTTAGACTCCTGTTGCATCATATTTCCCAATAGGAATGCATGTAATGCCCACTTCAAATATGAGACATTGCACCGTAAAATAATCAGGCATTATCACACTTTGTGATAGACCAAGTCCTTGGCTGCGGGATGCAGTTTATATGAACAGCACATTATCTAAACTAGTGAAAACCAACGCAATTGAAGTGTGCTGTGCCCCCTTAGTCTACACAACCACGATAGACATTCTGTGAAGTTCCAGAAAAAAGGTACGAGGGAAAACCAAAGAAAAGTTGCACACAACGAAAATGACAGGTACGAAAGTCCGGCATCCAAAAAGAACGAGTGAAAACAACAAAAATCTCGACGAGCTCTGGGTGAGGAGGGGACCTGAGGAGAGGACGGGTTTTGACGGGGAGACACGTATCGTCGGCCTCTCCAGTGATCAAGTGTTCCCGTGACGTTAGTGCATTTCCCGCGTCTCACTCGCTTCGCACAGAGTCCGGCATCAGCGGTGGCAAGCGGCGTGCTCGCGCGCGCGCAGCATGCAGGGTGGCAGCGATCTGACCGCGACTGAGCGAGGCAGGGCATGCAAGCGGTGCGGGGTGCGGGCTGGGACCGGAGCGGCAGCCGGTTTACTACCAACATCAGACGGCGACGGCCCGCCTTCGGCACGGCAGGGCGCTCACAGCCGCGCCATCACAGACACCGCCGCCGCCGCCGCCACTTGAGCCACTGAAAAGCTGTTTGGCAATGCCCCATGAAGCATAAACTTAACCGGAAGATTGATATTTGAAAGCCGTCTTGATTTATGCAAAGGATGAGCAAAAGGCGCCATTCATTACTCCTCTACCATTCATTCATGAAGGACAAACGTTTCTGTTTTTAGGAAAACCTGCCGGCAAGAAAGCGGTGGTTTTATGATGCTAGCCCTGGCAAATTGATATAAAGACCTCCGTTGATTACCTTATCAGAATATTACAGCGACCATTTGGAAGCTTTTTGTTATTGCTGTTGCTGTTTTTGTTTTAGAAGCTCTGCAAGGACCTATGAACATTGATTAAACATCCTGTACAGCGTCTTTTATAACACCTAGGCTCGTAAGACTAAACTACACTAATTCTACGATTGTACACAGCAAAATAAACAAATAAATTCAAGGCCGTGCAGGTTAAAAGACTCATGCAACCAAAGTGGTCTTTTACCTTCACCAAAACACCAGATTTCAACTTGGCTTTACTTTTGGGAGCATCTGCCTTGGCGTCTCGCCTTTGACGCGCCTGCTTTTGGTGCTTCTGTAATATCTACAGGTCAAACAATGCTCGTGTGAGAAACACTTCTAAAGCGCTCTTTACAAGGGATCCGAAGTCATTTGCAGTCTTCATTGAAATGTCATAAGCCATCAAAAGATATATTTTAACACACTGTTTTGTTGATTTGTTCGAACTATGAACAGTTGTTTTGAAGTACAAATAGATATATATTACTGATAGTTAAAAATAGAAACTATAGTTGCACGATTATTAAACTTTAAACCCTCATCATTTCTTCTCCCACCAATAAGATCGGCTCTCTTACAGTTCACATGTATATATGTGTGTGCGTATGGGTCGCAGCACTGACGAACTTAATCATTTCTGGTATAATTCAACATCGAGACATTGGGATTTAGTAATAAGCCACGAAGTAAAAAAGTATCAAAGCTCGACAAAAACAAACTGAAAGGCAAATGCGTAAGCCATGAACTCACACAGGCAGACGAAAAAGTAATAGTTGGCGGCTGTCAAACTGTTGGATAAGCCTCTTACTTGGTGTCCTGTTATACACTTCTTCTTAAAGGGAGCGTGTCTACTGACATCGGCGATGTGGAGTGATAGACGTGGGATTATAGAGCAGACTTCCCTGAAGAGAACATACATGCATTTATCCAGAATAACTCTACTTGCTCGTCTTGAATTCAAGAAGAGCGAGTAGTATATACAAATATATCCCGGATTAGTCTGGAAGAACACAATTATCGAGTTTTCTCCAGGTGGCTTCCACTGCTATTGATAATTATATTGATATTGCATTGCTAATGCTGATATATCGATACAGTTTTCCTAGTATGCCGTTGGCGTCAGTCAATCAGAACTCAGTAGGTGACCAATTCCACCCTCCCACCCATACTCACAAAATCTTTTGTTTTTTACGAATACCTAATGTATCCAAAGTTACGATCCGCTCATGATAAGCTTCTCAGTAGCAATAATACGTTGTGATTCTCCATCTTAAACGCTATTGCGGTTATAAGCCATTGGCTATTTATTGCTTATTGTCTTATAACCGGCGATTACACAAAGATAGTTTATGGCGTTCCTAAAATGTTGCAATAGTCGTTCTAATTAACATCGAAACGAAAATATGGAAGTGAAATTCAAGCCACAGTGGTCCAGCTGTGAATTTTACCGTGCCCACAAACAATCAAATAGCTAGTTATCATAAAAAAATATGATTGGTTATTTAAAACAGTAGACACACTTCCTTCGAAATTCATGAAGTATGTGTGATGTTAGCTTTTTGGTGAAGTTTTTGAATTCCTGAGGACTGTGTTCGTAAATTAACGTAACATTATAACATAAAATGGGTAAGAAAACAGCAGAGAGCTAATTCCATGAGCTTTCTGAAAGGGAATAGTCCACCTCGAAATCTGCTTAACAATCGGCACATAGGGGTAACTTGAACCAATAATACCGAAGATGACATCTGTTTTGGACAATAGGCGAATAGCCGCGAAAAAAGAAGCATGTTTTTTATTTTTTCTTCGTAGCCTTCATGAGAAAACTCGTCGCAAGCCTGGAAGTTGACGTCGCCATAAGGTCACCGCTCGGAATCCTCTTCGCCGAATGTTGTACGTCTTGTAGTAGAAAATGCGTTACGAAAGCTACTAGAGAAGCCCTTCATATTTTACCGCAACGTTATATATTGATTCTATATTTCGATTTGTAGCGTTTCCAACAGCTCAATCTTTTTTATGTCGAAAAATAGCCTAATTTTTCGACATAAAAAAGATTGAGATGTTGGAAACGCTACGAATCGAAATATAGAATCAATATATACTGTCTTTTTGTTAGGGTAAGGCACCTTTGGTCCCCCCGTACCATTGTGGGACCATGGGATGAAAATAAAAGAAAGAGTGGGCCAAAATAGTACGTCGACCGGGTAATCGTCCCTGACTGTCTGGCTACCTCCTCGGGTCCATCAAGTCACCAAGTCACCGGATGGCCTCAGGCCATACAGACGGCCACCACTCCCGAGGGCGATTCGAGGACGGCCTCGCCAGGCCCGAGCTGAGGTGGGCGGGACAGGGGACCGGGGATCGGCTGTCGGGAGGATAAACAGGAATCTGAATATGTAATGGGCCTCATGGTCGAATACTGTGTAAACAAATGATTTCATCTGCGAAGCCCACTGATACTCTTCGATGTAGCACCGCTTCTAACTCGGGCATAGAGATCTCGCAGCCAAAATAAACGTGCTCGTCTGTTGAAAGTGATTTTGACAAAGGTAGCGGTCCAATTGTTCATTTTTTTACGCAGGCAACTTTGATTTGGCGACTAAATCAGCGATAACACTCTACGATACCAATGCTTTTATTCATGAACTTGTTCTGAACATACATGCCTATTATCTATATCACTCATAAATGTATATCTTTAAATGTTTTCAGCCTGAGGATGTTCCTTGTCCGAACGAAACGACGTGTTTACAAACTCTTTTTCTGGTATACTTGACGAACACAATCCTCAAGTTAAAGCGTTGATTAACTGATTTATCATGTACTTCCTAGTACGCAAGTTTTTGTACGGTTTGTACATTTTTCATCGAAATTTGTTTAACACCCGTGATACTTTAGAGTTAACTAAATGCAGTATGTGGATCCGCCATCCAGCCGCTTACTAGCATGCTGCATGCATTAGAAAAGACTGCCGGGCATGAAAAAAGAACTAGAGTTAATGACCTGAGTATACATGTCGTTAATGAACTTGTTACGTCACCGGAAAATCCAAGCTTTTCGGTAATACGGTGCAATGCCGTCACGAAAAGTCCTTATTTAATGAGACCCTTCACAATTATGTTGGAGGAAACATCACGCGAACAAGTGGCCACCCTAGGCGCGACGACACAGTCCTTTTGATCCCCATTACAAAGAAAACAGGCTGCAAAGTAACTGACCGGTATTTAGAACAATCGAACCAAACGACTCTGAAACGAACCGAGCATACGTGACGTGTGTATAACTGAAAAGTAAGGCAGAAGAGGGATATATACTATACACAGGTCATATACACAGGACTCGCACGCTACTGGAAGGAGACATGACCCAACTACCCCAGGTTCCGGCCTTCGACAACCAACGCCGATATCACACAGAAGGCGTGACAAAGTGCTCGGTGACTAAGGCGGGGGGGGGGGAGGGGGGTGAAGGGCCGGGCGGGTCCAGCCGGCGGCGCGGGGACCCCTACACAGCGCCGGGGAGGGGCGGGCGGCACTCACATACACCTCCTCCCACTGACTGACGTAGCGCACCAGGCGCGACAGCCGCAGCAGGCGCACCAGACTGAGCAGCTTGGCCAGCCGCAGGATCCGCAGCGCCCGGCCGGCGTGCAGGATCTGGAAGCTTTCCGTGAAGTCCTGAAACGACGTGAACTGACACCAGGTTAGTGGCCCCAGGCGACCTGACCTGCGGCCGGGATATGAGCCCCGAGGCGTGTGGTGGGGTGGCCCCAGGTGACCTGACCTGCGGCCGGGATATGAGCCCCGAGGCGTGTGGTGAGGTGGAGCCAGTGGCCGTTGGGTGATCGCCATGTTTTAGTCAGCGTAGGGACCGAGTCAATGCAGCCCCGGCTCCGCAGATACATGTCCTGATATCTGGACTGGTGTCAGGCCATAGCCTACCTGCCGATGTCAGTGAGGGGCGAACACAGTGCTGTGTTGCTGTTTAGTACAGTGATATTCAACATACTGTTTTAAAATCTACTCTGATGATATCTCTCTGTGTGCAGCGGAACAGCAACTGAGAACAAATCTGGTTACCGAATTGCGGTGTTTGACCGAAAACGTTTCAGCACTGATGTGGACCATGCACGATTAAAGTGCAATTTCACGTGCATCTCAACTGTGAAACACCAACTTTTTTACATTTTGGGACCACATGTTTGATGGTAATATATTATATGTAATGTGTTTCCCGTCAATAAATAAGTAAATGTTACACATTTGACATCACGTTTCGTACCTATCGATATACATATTCAGCATGCCACCAAGTCCAACACAACATTTACAATCAGTGCTGTGCAAAATGGCAGATTTAGAGACAAATACATTAATATTAAGGTAACCACCAAGAGTACATGACAAGACGGCTATATGCTAAGCGTGGTGCGTGTGCTAAAGAACATACAACAATACAGCCAAGTTGATCATTATTTCACGACACTCAACTTAGTCTGTATCCACCTGTATAGCCCTATCTTGGTCTAGTCACAGACTCATCAAACACTCACAACACAGCTGATGTATGTTTAGAACACTCACAGATCAGCAGAGAATGCAGAAAAGTGCGTTATTTTGTTAGCAGAGCACACCCATGTCAAATCAAACCGATCGATGATAGTGCGATGCTCGGGAGGAACACATCTCAGGAAATTCTAACGGAAAAGGCAGTGGCAACGTGGTTCTCATCACGCATGGCGTCTGCGTCAGCGCTGCCTTCTGGCTGATCTATCCCCACATGCTGCCATCATGCACCGAGCACACGCCACAAGCTTGGTCGGCGGACGGGCGCGGCTAACGGAGGCCGGCCGCCCGGGCAGAGCTCATGCTGGGAGGGGAGGGGGAGGGGAGGCGACCTCTGCCGTCACACGAGCTCCCGACCCCCACACAGACCTGGCCAGAGTCGCCGTCTGCCCGGTTCTTGTAGATCTAGGGAACAATAGAACAGAGGCGTTTGTGACCGGGCGCGGCGTGCGGGTCTCCTCTCTATAGGTTTCGTCTTGGCTCTCCTGCCCGGCCCGCGGCGGGCCGGCCGGCCAGAGAGCTCTCTCTCTCTCTCTGCCAGACACTGCAGGCCGCGACTGCCTTATCTCTACCGAGACGGGGCCGGAGCCGACCCGCAGCCGAGCAGGTTTTTAGATCAATGGAAGCAGACGGCGAGAACAGCCGAATTTAATCCAAATGAGGGCGATTTTGGCAACGGAACGGCACTGAAACTTAACAGGGAGGTGAATGATATAATACTTGGCGGGACAGCGTCTGGACCCAACAAACATTTGCAGCGCTACGAATGTAATGAGCGACGTAGATGCATGTGAAGGTCGAACTAACAAGGTGAGACACGTACGCAGAACCACAGCTAGGTTGTGAACGGAATAAAGCCAACAGAACACATTCGTAGTCTAGCTTATGGGCTCCTTTGACAGGTTAATTACCGTTACTGATCTACGAAGGGTACAACAAACTACACATCCGAATAAGGCTGATACATAATAACGAGGATAATAGCGGCGAACATACACATTTCCCCCCAAAGAAGTTCTATATCAAAATATTTTTGTTTGATTTACCTGTAACTTATCGCTATATTGTATTTCTTTGACGCCATTATTGTGTATTTATAAAATAAGAAACAGTGACATATGCATGTCCTCCCTGGAATTCGTGTTGTGTTATAAAATTGCCAACATCCAGTGACCTAATGCTGACGCCGAATCTCTGCATAGATATCACTGTCACGGTCTCATGACGTCACTATGTGTTCATTTCCATCACAACTGGCCGGATATAGCGCCACTGAGCTGGCATCGCTCACCGGCGGAGACAGACTCGCTCGCTCACCGGCTGGCCGTGGCGCGGCACGCCGCCCTCCGCCTGCTGCACTGCAGCTCAGTGGCTCGGCCCCTCCGGTCTGCCCGACGGGGTGCTGCCACTGTGGCGTGTCAACCTCCTCTCGACATCTCGCTCTGTGTTTGTACGGGTCGAGAGAGCGATTAAAGCAGGCGTCTCTGCCGCGACAATGGCGGGCTGACGGCCGGCGGGCCGCGGCACATTGTGATCTAGCTCTGAGCCAGATCAAAGTGCGTCCTCTCTCGGTGGGACGCGCGGCGAGGGGTGGTAGGATCAGACTTCGGCCGCCGCGCTGACCCACAGCTCCCGAGTCGGTATCAGAGCCGCTCAAACGCCAGCATCCGACCAGATGAAGACGAAGGGATCTGACATCCCAAATTAACAACCGAAGATGAGATAAGATGACGGAGAGCATGTCTGATATCCGAGAGGTGTTCCGGAAACATGAGCCCCTGTCATGGCAAACATGACGCTGTCAAACATGACAGGCATTTTATGTGTCTTCAGGACAGGAGTCCGTGCCTCCTGGACAGAAATCCCGTGTCTCCAGGACAGATGTCCGTGTCTCCTGGACAGAAATCCCGTGTCTCCAGGACAGATGTCCGTGTCTCCTGGACATAAATCCCGTGTCTCCAGGACAGATGCCCGTGTCTCCTGGACATAAATCCCGTGTCTCCAGGACAGATGTCCGTGTCTCCTGGACAGGAGTCCCGTGTCTCCAGGACAGATGCCCGTGTCTCCTGGACATAAATCCCGTGTCTCCAGGACAGATGTCCGTGTCTCCT
>JARFNZ010141670.1:0-10462 GCA_031763405.1 Balanus nubilus
AAAGCCGTGTGACACATGTTTTATGGGTAGTTTCAGACGTAGAATGCGATGGTAAGGTTCATTTTGCAATATGACCTGATTTTGACTTAAGGTCAGGTGAAGGTCACAGGTCAAGGTCAGGTCAAGGTCAGGCCAAAAAGGTCAAATTTTGAAAAACACATAATTTGTAAAACAAAACATATGTTTCTGGGCCAGTTTTATCCCAGGATTCTAATGGTGTCATTTTCTTTCGTAAGTGGTCTAGAACGGCCACAAATTGCAATTCAATTGCGTGATGTCATTAATTTGCACACCTATTTGGACCATTCGGGGGTCCAAAATAAAGATATCGACTTAAAATTTTGCATGCTGATCAAACAGGTGGGGCTTTTTTACATGTATTCCGTTTTTTTAAATCATCAAAATTGTGGATTTTGTGGTCATTTTTAACCCGAAATTCTCTGTTTTCAGTTTTTCGAAGTTTTAGGGGTCAAAAAGCAAAAATTTTGAAACTTCGAGATGGCCATTTCGAAGATAATAGTATTCACGTCATTATGACGTTTTCGGTTTGCGATTTGCTTACAAACTCGATTTTGTACGATTTTTGAAATATTTATCGTTTTTGACCAAAAATGAAAATTAATGAGGTCACTAAAACAGCATTATCTCAAAACAATGTAGATCGATCTTTATGTAATTTTGTCAAAAGATGAAAACTTTGTTGGTGACAGGTATTGGTACTGAGAGTTTGTCGCGCCTGCGGCGCGCCAGACCAGAGGTATAGCGCGGCGAAAAAGGTGGGGGCGTTTAACGCTTTTTTTAAACTTTTTTTTAAAATTTAACCATGCCCATATTTCTTCAGAAAGACTCTACTTGCTGGGATATTCGAAATCCTCCAGGTGTGATCCAAGAGACCAAAATTATTGGGCTTCCTCCAGCCGGCTTTCGCTTCTAGAAGAATTGACAATAGTTAGACTTAGATATCGATGCAAGTTTGCCAGAGTATCGTCTGCGTCAGTCGATGAGAACGTTACAGGTAGCCTACTCCCGTTCCCCTTACTCGCGAAGTCATATGACCATTTAAGGGAAAAAACTTCTAAAGCTACGAACCTTTTATATGAATAACTTCACAATGGCAAGAACACGCTGTGAAAAAAGTATCTTCTACGCTATGGCGGTTATAAGCCATTAGATGTGGAGCCGTAGGTTAAAAGCTTATTGTGTAAATGCGCCGATTACTCATACATCGGCTAAATTACTGTAGTATTTGTTTTACTAAATATGGAAGTGAAAATGGGTGAAAGTGAATTTCAAGTGACACGGGGTCAAGGTGTGAATTTTACTGCGTCCTTCCATTAACCGGCGCCGCGATGGGGGGCCGAAACGGCCCCCCTTCTCTTTTTCCTGATATCTCCCAAAACAACGCTAGCAGCGTCGCCAAACTTTGCAAGCCTCTTTCGACATCGATTCCACACATGGGGGAAGGCGGGGCAATGGCGACACCCTAAGCATTTTTGCTCACAACTCGGGATATTGGCGATCAAGGATGATTATTCAGATATCATTGAACAGCCAAGAAAAATAGGCTTCCAACCAGAACCCAAACATCTGATGCAGATCAATTTCCACAAAATTTGTAGGGTGTTGAAAAAGTGGTCAAAATTCGGAATGCCCCAAAAAACGGTGTGTAATGCCGGACACATGGCATTTAGCTATTGCATGCCTTTCGTTAAACTTGAAAATGGCAAGGAAAACCTGGCTAGGTATATAAAAATGTGCTTTAATGTCATTAAATTCCAATCACACTGATGCGACTTGCGTGATCGTCAATAAGGGATAAATTAATGCTTTTGCGAAACAATATTTCCTTTTATATGTTCCCTGGTTTGTTGAAAGGAAAATCGAAAATTTATTTTAAATATTGCAACAATAGACTCATTATAAATCAAAATGAACGCCAAAACTGAAATAAAAAAGATATGTAATAGGGGTCCAAGCATTATCGCTATCATACAAACAGGGTAATGCTGGACGGCCGTCCGGCATTAACCCAGTGTTAGCGATATCGTGGAATCCACTTGGAATAAAAACGCAGTTCTCATAAGTATCGTTTTTGCCACAATTAACATAAAATATGCATATCCTGGCAAGGATCACTCGACAAACAGTTGAGGATAAGACGGATGTCCACAAGAGCGGCTGCATTATCGCTTAACCTTATAAGCGACATACGAAAAATAATATTTGGCCATGCCAACCATATGCGTAAGCTAATTCTCTGAAACACCCTTCGTGGGGCCAGAATGACTTTCGTAGAAATGAGAAACAACATTTTTTGTTTGGTTGTGGTTGAACTATGGATTTTAGGGGGGTGTCCGGCATTACCTATCGTCCGGCATTCCCCGCTCTCCCCTATATGTTTGCAATCTTACTATATTGCCAGCTGATAAAATTTATTACATTTTCTGAAGTAACATCACAAACTCTGACAAAAGCTTACAGCATTTTTGTCCCTTTTCAAAATCATGCTCGTTGGGTATCGGTATGGAATGGAGAATACGTAACGAAATGTGAGCACAGGTACATCGCTATTTATCATGCAGAACAGAATCCGTCGATCCGGTGACTGAGGACGATTCACGACCTTACTATCGTGTGCCCTGTTTATCACATCTGAAGTTAAATCGGCATTTGTACAGCCTCGTTGTCTGCTTTCCTGCAGTGGAGCAGCTGAAGGCCAGCGAGGAGAACCAGCTGAAGATCGTCGCAGCGGCGGCAGGCATGCATACCAAATCCCAGCTGGTCCTGGACACTCCCTACTCTAGCACCTGCAGCTTGTACTCTTCACCGTACTCTGCCGACCGCAGCGCCACCGCCGGTGAGTCGCAGAAGCTACAGTTACGGACAGCCCACCAAAATGCATACTTATCGTCCCTGTAGCTCTGGAATTCGGACTATTTGTATTACCTTCGATATGTTTCAGTTCTGCTCCATGTGATCGTTTAGAACTGAGCTGCAAACGGGTCACGCCGAGCCCGTTAGGCTCGATCCGTTACATAAGTGAGCTTTATCAACCTCTTTGATGCTCCGATGGTCAATGTCAATGCGTCGTTGACAATGTCGATCTGCATATCACTAATACTTCTTGCATTTTTGTTGCAGAAACCGTCCAACACATATGCAGCTGTGGTCAGAAGGTTAGCTGGTCAGAGAAGGGCAAGTGTGAGGCGGAGCCACCCCCAGGCCGGTGCAACAACTGCCGAAATAGCGCCGTCACGGAGCTCCGCATCCTCATAGACGACCCAAGCCACGCGTTAAAACTTGGTTAGCATGAGCCTAAAGACCTGCGTTTCTGTAATTGCGAATGTGAAAATGACAGTACAAAAGCGTACAAACAGTATCGATCTAAATATGTTATGCTCCAAGTGCACGATAATTGTTCCTTATGCTTTAAAGGCTTTATATTTGACGTAATAAATTAAATTCAAATCTCTTTCATGCCTTATCCAGTCATCACAAGGATTCATCCCAGATGGAAAAACGTGGTGGACGTCCAATGTAGTTCCTTGCGTTGCTTTGAGCCCAGCAGAGTGTGAGTGACTGAGACTGATGGCCGGTTGCTCTGAGCTCAGCAGTGTGACTGAGACTGATGGCTGGTTGATCTGAGCCTAGCAGTGTCACTGAAACTGATGGCCGGTTGCTCTGAGCCCAGCAGTGTGACTGATACTGATGGCCGGTTGATCTGAGCCCAGCAGTGTGACTGAGACTGATGGCCGGTTGATCTGAGCCTAGCAGTGTGACTGAGACTGATGGCCCGTTCCACGCAGGTGACTCGGCGGGCACAGATGAGGACAGCGGCACGTCTACCTGGTCAAACGACACGCACAGTCAGGGCTCTGAGGAGGAGTACATCTCAGATCGCTGGCCCACCAGCTTCTGGACACAGTTCAAGGTCAGCTGTGACATTTATTCATTCATTCATTCATTCATTAATTCATTAATTAATTAATTCATTCATTCATTCAGACATTCAATTATGTATTTATTATTGATTTATTGATTGATTTATTAATTCATTTATTTATGCATTCATTCATTCGTTTATGATGAGCATCTTGGCTTCTTCACTTGTCGAGTCGAACGCTTTAATGTAGGTATGTCATTTCGTACCATTTAAAACCATTTCACGGCATAATGTTCAATGTCCTAAATCCAAGCATATATTTATTTCTGTATCTAACGTCATTCGCGCTTACCGTATAATGGAGATGGAAGGACCTCCATCTGACTTCACTGTGCTCACGCTCCCTCCCCCCCCCCCAGACCTCAGTGAGAACCTCAATGGCTCCCCTCTATGGACACCCTCAATGACCTCAGCTAACCCCCACCCTCTCTCTCTCTCTCTCGCCAACAGGTTCTCACCGTGAGGAACTTCCGGGAGGCTCGTCCTCGGGTGTTGAGCCGGCTGAACCTTATCCTGACGGTAGTGCTGGCCCTGCTGGCCGGACTCGTCTGGTTCCAGGCAGAACGCACCGAGGAGAGCATCGCGGACTTCCAGGGCTGGATCTTCTTCTCGACTAACTACTGGATGCTGTTCTCACTGTTCGGCGCGCTGTTTGCCTGTGAGTTTCAATGATTGAATTAGGAACAGCTGCGTGATATGAACTGTGGCGGAGAAAATGCCTTCGATGTAAGAGTTATATTTGAGTCACCATGACATTATCAGGATGTCTCGCTTAAGGCTGATTCACAGTCTTCGCACAGCTGCGAGAACTGGATGCGGGTGCCTACCCTGCAAGAACCTATTCAAATGCATGGTCAAGTCAGCGCAGTCTATTTTTGTATGCAGTCTCTCACATCGTGCCGTTGCTTGTCGTAACCTCCGTTCAGTGTATTTAAATAGGCACCCGCATTCACTTTGCGCAGTTGCGCGAAAACTGTGAATCAGCCTTTAGTGTCGGATCTTGTCTTGTAATGTTAGGAAGATCGATATTCAACGTTGAAAACAGTCATAATTGTTTTGAACCTTATACATTGCGTTCACTATACATACCACCCTTTTCCACACTTATTCACTGTCATGCCTCCCTATTTCCGACTCTTTCGATCTCTGCTCCATTTAAATCTCGTTACTCTTTTCAGTTATCGCTACTCTTTTCAGTTCCTGACCTAGACTCCGTCTTCTCCTTCCAGTTCCGGCGCAGCAGAAGGTGGTGAACAAGGAGCGCGCTTCGGGTGCGTACCGTCTCTCCGCCTACTACCTTGCCCGCATGTTCGGAGAACTGCCCTTGCTGATGGTGCCGCCGACGCTGTACTTCGTCATCTCCTACCCCATGATGGGCTGCAGCTCTCCGCTGGCCTTCGTCCAGTTGCTGCTCTTCCTGCTGCTCAACAGCGTCGTCGCAGAGGTCAGTACTCACTACTCAGTAGAGAACTGAGATAGAGTTCAATGATGAGCACAGACAGAGGTAGAAGTAGAGTAGACTGCAGGTAGAAGTAGACTTGAGTGAAAGAGGAGAATCGTAGGTCACCGACAGGGGGAGCGGATGTTAGATACAGGCAGAGATAGTGATCAGCAATAAGCTTGTATGCACTGAGCGAACCCAAAATTCGTCGCTGACACCTAGAGTCGGTGACGTGTGTTACGCCACCTGCAATTTACAGTTTTCGATGTTTGCTTGTTATCCGTTTGTCGAAAATATTAGTGGATGCCCTTACGTCGTCTTCCGTCTCCCTGCGGTGACATACCAATGTAATCTGTCATGTAGGGTTCGTTTTCCACACGTCTATGCATGACTGTCTGAACTCAAACTGACCTCGCCATCATGCGTTCCGCAGAGTGTCGGCGTATTTTTCGGAGTGGCCTGCATGGACTTCCAGGTGGGCAATACGGTGGGCGCCATCTTCACGTGCGGCACGCAGCTGTTCGGCGGCTTCCTGTCCACCCACATCCCCAGCTGGCTCGGCTGGATGCGGTACCTCTCGATGGTCTTCTACGCCTACCAGAACATGCAGATCGTCGAGTTCACCAACGGAGCGCCCTTTAGGTGAGATGGCAAGAAAGGAATGAAGGGAAGAGGAGACATGGAAGAGAGGAGCAGAGAGGGCACTGGCGGATCCAGAACGATGGCCTCTGGAGCTGCGGGGGAGTGGGGCGTATCCTAAAAAAATCACAAAATTAAGAAAACTCATAGGATTTTGCTTCCTCGTGCATTGCTTGACGTTTTAAAACAAACTTTCCTTGATAAAAGTTGCTTAGATTTCCTTTTAGATCAGGAAATGTGAAAATTTCCTCCGATTTCAGGCGGTATGGGGGGGGGGATTTGCCCCTAATGCCCCCCCCCCCCCGGATCCGCCAGTGAGAGAGGGGATAGAAGGGATAGAGAGTGGTATGATAGTGATTGTGGCGAAGTAAAATATTGTTTGTCAACAACCTTTTTTGTCACTCTGTTCACATGGCGCAATGCCATTTCAAGGACCTTTTTGGCATGGATATAGGACATCACGAAGTGGAGTGGAGTTAGTAGAAGAGTAGAGGTGGAAAATACACTATTATGTCAAAATCACATGTTCCTGCAATGACGTGAAATAGGCCAGTGACCGTTGAGCTAATCGCTCGTGACGTTAGGAGCTCCTGACTCGGGGCTGAGTATAGTCACTGCCGGGGTCATCGGACATGGAAGCACGGCTGGGAGTGCCGACCTCTCCTCTGCCCTCCACCTCTCCGGGTCATTGTCGTCGGTCAGCTCTCGTCGGTCACCTCGGACGGACGCAGTGCACTTAGTGCACGGAAACGGAGCTGGCGTTTGAGTCATTAAGTGTATCCGGAGTGCAGTGTAGTGGGCCGGGAGAGGTGAAATCGATGTATCCGGTCAGGTTGTTTCCAGCACCTGTGGAGATTCCTTTGTTAAATGTAATGGACTTTCCTGCTCCATATTTACGTAGATGTTCAATGCCCTACACGTAACATTTTGCGTACTACAGCTCTGACATGTATGTCATGACCTGTTTCTGACTAATATATGATCCCATGTACCATAACATGATACCATAACGTCTTCCTTTCATGCTTGTAATCAGACAGTACGTAGTGCAATGACGTTAACGACTAGGGGCGATGATATCTCGTCGCTCCATCGTTTCAGCACTGACACTTCTGTGTGTCCACATACCCGAGTAAGTGACAAAGTGTGTAGATGCAGCTCATCTCTGCATCCTTGTCCGCTTACGAACCGCCCCCTCTAAGGCTCTAACCCCCCCCCCCTCTCTCTCTCCGCAGGTGTGCGGCCGCCAACTCGCAGTTTGACCGCTGCGTATCCGGTGACGTCACGCACATCCCTACGGTGGACCTGCTGGGACGGTACGGCGGCCAGCTGCCCTTCTGGTGCAACATGGCCGCCCTCATCGGCTTCATGGTGGTGTTCCGCACGCTGGGGTATCTGGTGCTGCGCTTCCTCAGGACGCCGACCCACTGACGGCGGCGAAATACTGGCAGTGACGTCATCGGTGTTCCGGTCGGCTGGCGTCACTGGAGGTCTAGAGATAATCGCCACTAGAGTTTTGCTCTGGTCGGAATCACTGGGTGCCTGTACTCACGGGTGTGTCAGAAATCCTGCTCTGCCTTTCGGTACTGATGCACTGTTTGACGTCTGTGATGTGTGCTATGATGTCACTGGTGCCCAGCGTGACGTCACTGCAATGACGAGTTCCCAGCGATAGTGTCCGGCTCAGTTTCTCAAAAGAGCGATGCCAGTGTCCAGTGGCAGCTAGACGTCTGTGATGATGGAGCTTGAAAGGGACCCATCGCGTCCTCTTCATCGTTCCCAGGTCATCAGATGCGGGTGTGAGGGATCCCCAGGGTCATATGGGAGTGTCAGGGTTTCCCCACGGCGTTGGGTTGTTCCGGGAACCTGAGAGCCAGGTAGGAGGGGTCACTGATGGATGGTCTGCTTAGGCGGAGGCTGAAAAGCACCATAGTGTCCTCTGTCGTTCTGCCGAGTGGTCTGATCGCCCTCTGTGATCCAGTATCAGCACCCCAGGAAGGTAAGGTGTTAAGGGAATGTCTCCTGCCAGGACCTGACGCCGGGTCTCCACGTTCTACAAATATGTGCGCGCGCGATATTTTCTTACGACTGGTGATGTCTGGGGCTCGCCAAGCTGCCTGCCTTCCCATGCCAACGTGGACGTCTTGAAGGACTGCAAGAACTGTTGGACGAATGTTGGCGGTCGTGACTGAGGGAACGAATGAAGCCAGTGTTGAACATCTGTATGAGGATGCTGGGAAGGTCAGGAGGAGTGCGAATCACGCGCACAGATAAGCTTTGAGTGTTTTTTTAGGACGTGTTACACTTGTTTGCCACATTTGGCGCATTCTATGCAGTGTGTATTGAGTGTTGTTTAAGCGGTGTGTTGAATGTTGAAGCGTTGTTGATGTGCGTTGGATCCATTGCACCTGGTGCATACGTCGAGTTCTGATTCGTCGAGTTGTGGCGTGTGTTGGAGTTGGAAGTATCGAGCGAAGTGAACGTGAATTAATCCGTGTCGGATGTATTCGATGAAGCGGGTGGATCGCACCGTGCTGCCATGCCAGTCGTTTTAAGGACCAGTAGCTAGTTACCATTGACATGAGCGCCACGTTTGGCGGGCCCGCAGGCGCCGCGTATCGGTCGGCGGCCCGGCCACTCGACTCGTGCCTGCTGTGTTAGTGTCTTCTCGCGAGTGAAGAGAGCCGCCGCCGCCGCCGCCGCCGGCTGCACCTCGTGTGATAATGTGTATAATCTGTCACCCTCATCATGTGCCGCCATCATCAGATCATCAGATCACCCATCTCTGCACGGCATACCTCGCGTCGGGGAGCGATTCGAGGCGACTCGCGGGCGAATCGAGAGCGGGAGGTTGTTTGACTACGGCTGTGGAAAGGCGGGCGACGCGTCTCGGGGGCAGACTTTATGCCCGACAACTGCCGAAAATAAACGGTGATCACTGTGACTGAACTGGTTTGAGGCTGAGCTGCAGGTTGTGGATGGACTGAAGTTAGTGCCGGGCTCTGTGCTGCACTGACGTTCAGTTTGTGGTAAACTGATTGAGACGTCGGCTAGTTCCTGGGAGATGTTTGGGTAACTCAATCGGTGGAGTATTGAAATCGGAATCCGCCCACGGTTCGAGGTAGCGTATGTAGCTGGACTTGTTTTGGGTGTCCGGTGTGGTCTTCCAGTTCCTTGACTGTGCCGGCGCTGCTCTTGATAGATCGGTATATTTTCAGACTACGACACAACAGAGACGATATGTTGGCACAACACAACAACGTTTCCATTAACCACATCTTACCACCGAACTCAAAAGAAATGATTGGATGTGACGTGATGGTAAAAAACAAACCTGGCTTGCGTGACGAAACATGTAAACTACAATGTAACACATTACAATACCATTAACAATAAATGCATTTTCAATGACGATTTTACGTCCAAACAATAAAAATACAGCAAAAATAATCTCAATAAGAACAATAAACAACAGCGATATGCAAATTGTGAATAAAACCGTCACTGTCGATCCATACACACAACAGTCAAGTAACTACACCAAGCAATAAAAAATAAACTTAAAGACTTAGACGACAGAAGGTTACACCCAATACAGAGCTCTTCACACCGCTAGCTCTAACCTAGATATCACTATAGAGTAGCAGCTATGGCAAGAGAGTTAGCTGGGCTACGCGGCTTCATATGGGATCTAAGCGACATCGTCAACCACAAGTCCGCATTATAACGACACCCTTCTGACGCCGTCCTGTCAGCTACCCTCCCCCGCGCCCTCTCCCTCCAACAACAGCGCACATCAACGGACAAACACAGACGGACCACAAGAACGGAACTCGAGAGGGACAGACGGATTTCGTCCACTCTGCCTCCTCCGACGAGCCACAGATCCAGCTTTCTCGCTCCGTACCTACCTACCGGACACATCTACATATCGTACTCGGCGCCATAGCGGTTCACCTCCGGTCGCTGCCAGCCCCTCTTCAGCCGAAGACTCTCGGTAGGGGCGTGGCCGGCCGGTCGCAGCAGCTGGCGGAAGTTGAACGGCCCAAGGTCCTCGCCAGGTGGCCGCTCCGCCTCCGCTTGACCAGTCAGCTGCGGCCGTGGCGGGGAGGGCGCGGCCGCGGAGGGTGGGCGTGGCGTCGCAGAGGAGGGGCGGGGTGTGTCGGAGCGCAGGGCAGGTGAGGCTACAGAGCGCTGAGCTGCCAGGGCGTCTTGCTCGGCCTCCTGCCTCCTGTGATGGTAAGATCAGAACAGGTCAGAACCGGTCAGAGTAAGTCATGGTGGATACTTGTTATGTTCTGAATACATGGACAGAACTGTTAGAGCGTTTTTAATAACAATCACAGTTGTGATGTTCGGTCAAAATTGTTCATGCCTATTGTACATGACCATGACTTAACCCGCGCCCGGGTGGGGGGGGGGGGGGGGGGGGGGTCAAA
>JARFNZ010141681.1:0-10461 GCA_031763405.1 Balanus nubilus
CCCCCCCCCCCCCCCCCCCCCCCCCCCCCCCCCCCCCCCCCCCCCCCTCGCTAACTTCCGAACTAACAGTCTGATCGGGACGCGTAAGACGGCGATCGAAAGGTCTCAAAAAGACGAATCTAAGGCATGCTAAAAAAAAATTCCTAGGTCAAAGGTCAGGTCAAGGTCAGGTCAAAGGCAAACAATCACGTATTTTCGCATTTAGGCTGCAGATGGTGTGGGATGAGTGGGCTGACGCAGCGTCGTGGTGAGGTTGCCATTTACGCGTCGTTCATAACTCGGGTCTGTTACACCGTACTGCGACGGGCTAGCGACACAGTATTTCCAAGAAACTGTTCATTTTAGATTTTCTGACCTTCTGGAGAGTACTAACTGTCAACAATACCCTGACAGGCGAAAAAAACGTGAACATGACCTTCACTTCGAACCTGCGGTACCCACGCCTACCTGGTGGCAAGGTGCTCTTCACCGGAGCTCGATAGCTCTGGAGGCTACTTAACCGAGCCCTAATTGAAGTAATACCCACTGTCTCAGTGTCAAAAACCTACTAAACGTTCCTG
Source organism: Balanus nubilus (assembly GCA_031763405.1). NCBI lineage: Eukaryota > Metazoa > Arthropoda > Thecostraca > Balanomorpha > Balanidae > Balanus > Balanus nubilus. The sequence continues at coordinate 561 of JARFNZ010141681.1, forward strand.
ATAGTGTCGATCTGCTGCCCTCAAGTATCTGACAAAAGTTGACACATCTTCGATCACTTTTTTTCGGTTAATTGCGGCAGCCGACGAAAATTCTACAAGCGAGAACGACAGGTGTGTGCATATGCAAGACTCGACAGAGACTGAGCAAAGTGTCAGCGCTGAAAATATTTCAGTAAGTTCGAAACGATTAGCAACTACGCTCATCATCCTCAAAAATCTTCAACTGGTAATGATTATTTACCGGATAGCCGGTAAATTATTCACACCGGTTATCATCCACTGAAACCTAAAAGTTATTAAGTAAGGAAATGAGGTCGGATACTTTTTGATCACCTTGGTATATACAGAAAATATGTTAAACAAATATGGTGCATATTTATTTATAAGCATTAATACGTTTTTGTTCCCAGGCCTTTCAAAAGTAAGTGACCTCCCACCAACAGGCTAAAAATCAAATTTGCACTAAGTTCAGTGTAAAAGTGTGTGTGTGTGTGTGTGTGTGTGTGTGTGTGTGTGTGTGTGTGTGTGTGTGTGTGTGTGTGTGTGTGTGTGTGTGTTCTCATTGGTCACTGGTCAGCCAGTCTGGATGTGCTTGGCGACCCCTCTTGTCCCCCCTGACCACAGTGTCTCGGCTAACCCCGTAAAAAGCAACCTTCCCCCGAACAATGTGTCGCGGACGGCCCGGTAAAAAGTGGCAGCGCTCGGCGTGGTGTGAGGGAGGGAGAGAGGGGTGGCTCATGGGAGGGAGAGAGGGGTGGTTCATCTCCGATAGCATCAAAGTGGGAGGTAAAAACCGGCCGCCAGACGCGCGGCATGCTGGCATTTAACACGCCACACTGCACGCAGACAGACAGACAGGCCCATAACAGGCAGGCATGGGAGATGAGACGGAATACCAGACATCATTTCCAGCCGTGGAAAGAACTCACCCAAAGGCCAAAAAATCCGACCGCCAGTCCTCAACTAAAACAGTCATGGCACCTGTTCGCTGATCTTGTGATTACGAATACCCGCAAAACTCGCAACAGTTCTTACTCCGAGCAAATAGCATTCCATAAATGTGATTTCAAGAAGTTATAGCGTGGTTGCTACTCGCATTTGGCGGATAAGCGAGTAGGAGAGGAGCTTTTGGACAATGGGCTCCATTTCTCTATTGTATTTGCTTTGATGAAATATCAGTGGTTCTGCTCCCTGTTTGGGGATACCTTGGTCTGGCTTTGGGGGATAGACCTAAGCCCTTGGCCTGTTTCGAACCTTTTTTATTTATGTTTTGATTTATTTACCTTCCTCTTGGACCTCTGGCGTCCCACCGAACCTACAGTCGGTCCCCACCTGTCCCCGCCGTGCGGTGCGGCACGGCTGGCGACTGAGCAGTCGAATCACGAGTGGCGCCAGGGAGAGGACGCGCTTGTCCTCCTAGGCCGGCACCCCAGTACCCGAGTGACCGAATTACGGCACCAACCGACCGATCCGTCTTAAGTGCCGGACCCAGTGACGATTGATACCGAATAGTAGCAGTTTCAATTTCAAACTCAATTGGATGAGCCGGATCAATTTAAAGGAAACGTCACGTCTTCTTTTAAGATTCTGACAAGCGATAAAATGTGACTCAATAATAACGGGAATGTCGGAACAAGCGAAACTATAATGAACCGTATTTTGGTCACAGGATGCTTCCCTCATGGCAACTATCAATGCTAAATATTGAATTAATAAAAATATAATACGCCCCACTAACAGCAGCCATTTCCGCGAGCCATTTCCATTTCCGCGAAACGTGAACATATGTTTACTGCAAGCCAACGTAACCGTAAATGTAATTGTTCAATTACGACGCCGAAACCCTGGTCTTTTCAAGATCGTTTTCCTTAAAATGTATAGATTATTCGCCTGCAGAGAATTTCGTGCAGCCTGGCATTGTGACAAAATTACAAAGCTGCATGTTTTTCCTTATACATTCAATTATGCAAAAAAATGTTTAACATTCGATGGATTATACAATATACATATTCCTAAACAGGCTTCGCACTGGCCCAGTCATGAAACATGCATCAACATATCCAAATGATTTCTGTTTAAGCCCGTCGTCTACATGATTCACGGGAATAAGCACCTCCCATCGGAAGTAATAAGGATGACATTTCTTGTCTTCACGATGTAGATGCCCACCATGATATTTTATCTTGCCTGCGTCTGCTGGAATTTCCACGTCTCAGCGAGGTCTACGATGATTTTGATTATGGTGATAATGAACGTTTCTGGAGCCATTCAGGGTTCTTCTCTGCCCCTGTTTCAGAACCCTCCAGCTGACAAGCTGCTTCTTTGGGAGCTCACCTAACGTCTTCCGATCGCTCATTAGCCGTATACCCGGTATCGTCACTCGTCAGTCGTCACGCATCACGGTATATACAGGGTGTTTCAAAACAAATGCGCTTCTTCACTTGCCTTTTACGAGGAGAAATGTTTGTTCTAACTAGGAAAACAGCATATGCCTAAATATAAAATTTGGGGAAAATGTGTAAATACATATTTTGCTTCACTTACTTGTTACCCTCGCCAGTGTAGGGTGGGGGGGGGGGGGTGGTTGCCACTCCCCTCGTTTTTTTCGGGAATAACTCGCGTAAAACCGGAGGATCGAGATGAAACTGTCGGTACCCTGGTATTGAATTTAGTATTGAATTTAGTAATGAATTTAGTAATGTATTTAACATCCACTCTAAAAAATTCGAAACCGTGACCCCGATGACCTGAGACCTGTGACCTCTTTCTCAAGGTCATGTCAAACGCAAATGGCGTTCTGTGGCATGTCATTGCTTATACCTCGCGCGCTTCCTGATTTTTGATGTTCAGGAGCATACAAACAGGTGTTACCATGTGACCTCTATGGTTCCCGATGAGGTTACGACCGCCCAAAGGTCAACCAAGGTCACTGACTTCTGACTACCTCGGGTGACCTTTTTTGATTTCCAGAGCTTTCTAGTGCGTTTGTATGCACTGATTTCGAATTTCACATTAAACATACACAAATACGGGTTCCTATGAGATCATGACGTATTAGCGAGGTCATTGACCTCAGATGACCTAAGTTGACCTTTGCCCTTTGACTAGCAATAAAGGTTAGCTGAGACCTGGAATATATAAAAACGCATTCTATTAAAAACGCATTTAACGGACCAGAAGAAACGTATTGGTCTTTTGAGCGAGGCTCTAGCTTGATTAGAAATCATTATATCGGCGAAAATGGAATTCGGTGATTTCAGGTCATGGACCTGACCACAGAGGTCACCAAATGACCCATGACCTAAACATCGGGTAGCATCGGCTTCGTCTCATCACAAGCAACGCACTCTTCTTTACCACGAAGCTCTAGCTCAATTGGGGGCGAATCAGCAGAGGCGGTTGCACCAACCACCTCCCCCCCTCCATCTACACGGAGACGCGGCAGTTTTGTCCTACACTGGCGAGGGTTAACACCGAAAACAAACAGCATCACTTGCGACGGTGGTGCTGTCGTCAGTAACTAACTTACTTATGATATGAAACACTTTGGTGTGTATTGTCTTCCGTAGATGTCTCAGTATCGCCATCTCAGTCTTGAAGCATGCTTTTCATCATTTATTGCACATCATTTACTTCTATCACATACATTGTTCATTTTCAAGTGTGTAAAATTTCCTGGTATGTTACTCCTGCTTTGTTTGTTCGCCCATCGCGTGACGTCCATATCATTACGGCAAGTTTCCTTTGCGGAAGAAGTTCTTCCCCATTGCTGTTGGCTTTATAGGTGACGTAAGGTTCGACAACTTATAATTAATTAAATTGAATGACTTCAAATCATATATGGTATCATCAATGTGTTTATTGGTTTTTAGACATTGTGTATAGAAAAGAGGTAACAAAATACAATTTGTTTAGCCAAGTGAATTTTATGATTTTACTCCGCGAGTTCATCACGAACTCTGAAGTGAGGTTACTAGCCACAAATCTTAACCACGTGGTTCGATCACAGTGTCTGGAAAAAATCAGCGAAATATGTGAAATGCTCACATTTGATCGCACTGGTGTCGACACATGCACGTACATGGGGTACACATATGGCCTCCTCTGTCATTGCATTCCAACGACCTCTGCCATTGCCAAGTGCTGCATTCGATAGACTTGTGTATCTGCTTCCAATGACGATGCTGAGTGTTTATGACTGTATTGGGGTCAAACCCTGCACATGCGCATGTGGTGCCCCCAGGTGGACCCTTGTTCCCCATAGCGACCGAAACACCCATTCAGGAACATTGCAAATCGGTGGACTGATGCAAAGATACGCACTTTAGTATTTGATTTGATTTGATTTGATTCACGATTTGAGGAGAGTTCGGCGTTATGTCATGCTAGGATGGCAACCTGCGCGGGAGCCGTGTCACCCCTGGTGGAGCAGTCTCCAATTTGGACAGAACGGAGTGTTGTAATTTGGTATTGGTATACATGTGTTACAGAGTGCTGTAATTTGGTAGGGCGGTGTCGGTTTATCACTTTCATTACATTATTGACGATGAAACGACCAATAAATCAGCTGTTTGTACATCGAGTCAACGAGATTATCAGCTAATTTTCTATCGGGAATTGCTCCTGACATCTGTGTAACTTCTAAAAAAAATTGCCTGCCAATGGGGTAGGAAACTGTTCTGTAAGTTACTAATATTTTGGTCTGATAAAAAGGGGAGAATTTGTGTGTTTTAAATTTAGATATACATTTTTTCACGTTAAAATGAACTCAAAAATCGATAAAACTACACAAATTAATATCGCGGTCCTTGATGCTGTGAAGTCAGAACCATAGCAATTTGGTGGCCGATAATGACGTTGATGTGGCATTTTGTTGCGTGTTGTTAATGTTATTTCTTCAAGAATCTCAAACGGAATTTCGCGGTAGTGATTTGTTTCGGAAATTTTGCCTTAGCTGCATCAAAGTTTTTCGAGCTATATTGCATATCGTTATAAGCTTAAAGTATGTATAATATAAGTGGATGCTGTATAATTATCTGCGCGAGCGTACAGCGTGACTTAATATATTTCCAGCAGAGATCTTGGTACTCGACATTGGAGTGACAAAGAAGCTGTCAAGTTCCGAGTATTTTCCTTTTCCTAAGCAAGCTATTGTAATTTATTTCTGAGACGTTTTAAAAGATGTTTGACCTTTAAATTCACCTTTCTTTAACTTTGATGTCATGACTGCCAGGGCTAATGCGTTAGACCCAGGTTTTCTAAAAGCAACGCCGCAAAACTTGCCGGCTTTGAACGCTACGTCCATCATCGAGTTCATACAAAGTTCGGAGAACCATGTGGTTGCAGAGTTCAGGAACAAGAAGCTGGAAGGGTAAGATGGAGGCATTTATTTCCATACTCAACTTATCATGTCCCATGATAAATGTTTCGTTTCTTCCTTGAACTGTGTGTCTCATATTTCAAGACATTTTACCAGTCATCATGATATAACATATGTCATCGATCATTATTATCTAAAAGTATGTCATCGATCTTATTTGACACGCAACGCAACAAAGTATGACCTCAGAAGCACCTGGCAAGCGTAGCATTACCCAACGTCACCGTCACGTTTATGCCAGAAATGTACTCATCAAATGTTATGGTCCTAACGTCACAAACAGAACTTTTTAAAATGAAAACAGGAACCTCATTGAAAGTTTGAAAAGGAAGTAAGTCTCAGATATGTGTAAGACATATATCGTAAAATTGATAAAAATATGCAGATTTTTCAACGCATACAACCCCAAAACCAATCCCCAACCCCATTGCCTATAAAAAAAAAATTGCCGCAACACGTGCTTCAATGGCAAATACTGATATCGGCGTAGGATTATACACAATGACTCCCATATTCCAATATTTTCTCGAAGTCTCTTGTTCATCGGTGTTGATTTTTTAACGAGATACACTCGTAAACGATCAGCAGATAAATGGAAATAAATTAATTGTCACATATTTTCACGGAATTAGTGATGAATTATGTGGAGAATCATGCAATTATTTGTTTTCGCTGGTAACCTCTTATGTTGCTGATGAACTCGTGGAATAAAATGCGCAGGATAAAAAACTACGATTGTTTTGCACCATGTGATGGGAAACCATTTTTTTGCACCAATACCACCAGTATTAAAGAAACATGAACATTTGCAGACTTGTTCCAAATGATCCATTCAGGCATACGATGCCATTCTAGTTCTGACAAATATGTCTTCTTGTAATAGGCAAATACAAAATTGCATTTGATATGAAACACCCTGTAGTCTCTGATATCGGGGGAAAAATTAAACTGCTGCCATGATATACGTTAAATGTTAAAAAGGTCAACCTACCAACGTCCTTTCCTTCTGAAAAACAGGCTCACAATTCGCTCTTAGCCAGAAGTCAATGGGCTGTGGAGTCGGCAAAATTTTATCGACTTCGACTCCGACTCCGGCCTGAAAAATAATAAAAATCCGAATCCGACCCCGACTCAACTCCGACTAAGGCCTACATCGGTTCTCTAACTGCGTGCTAGAGACGAATATCTGCAGTGACATTCAGTATTCCATTTGCTGTATTCCTATAAACGCCTAAAACAATTACGCGGCCCGAGCACGAACGCGCATGAGCTGTGCCTCCAGTCAAGTTGCACCACCTGCAGGCGGCAAAACCTGTGAAAAGGGCATCGAGCGGCGAACGCAGCCAGCCGCCAGCCAGCGGCTTGTCTTCTTGTAACTTTTACCTTCCCCCGTCCCTCTTGATAAGGACATTTACATATTTTGAGGTGAAATATTTTACCAGTTTAAAGCAGATCCTAATGATAAAGAATGATTTCAAACTTATGGATGAAACGAGCATAATAGCGTTAAATATTACTGTTCTTTTATTTGGTTAAGTGTAATTGGAAATCTACCGTTAGATGATTACGCTATATCAAAGGTAACATAAAATATATATATATTATGAGTATGACTATACCTATACGTAAATGTACGAGAGTTGTGACTGTCCATGCTTATTTTCACTGATTTTCTTACAAAAAAGAATGTTAAGATATCACCTCCAGGCCGGCGAATATTCCACCAAAAATTGGGTAGTCGCCAGTTGCAAGAGAATCAATCTCGGCTCCAACCCGGAGTCGGAGTCGGTAAGACTTTAACGACTCTGACTCCGAATCCGTCCAACCCTACCGACTCCGACGGACTCAAACTTCGGTTTCGACTATCGAATTCGAATCTGCGGCCCTGGCAGGTACCCATTTAGGCGTAGGAAAGCCCAAATTACATTTACAATGGATATGGTTGCTCCATAGTTGCTGTTTGTGTCCATGTCACTAGTAATCCCCATATTTGACTGGCTCCTTTCCGAGTTGCCACTTGATTACCCCTCGTGATGCATTTAAACAGCGTTAGTTTTGGATGGAACAGGCCCATCGGCCATACACACGCGTACACATGCACCCACCCACACACGCCCAACCCCACGGACACACGTACGTAAACACGCCCAAAACCTACGGACACGCGTACGCAAACACGCTCCAAACAAACCTACGGACACGCGAACGTATGCACGCATGCATGCACTCAGACGCGTACGCACGTATACCCAAGCATCCACGTACACGCGGGCTGACTGACTCACCCATTCCGATGTAGGCCAGTCCTACGATAATGATGGTCACCAGCGCACTGAGTTTGGCCGCCGTAAAGATGTCCTGAATGCGCATCGCCAAACGGACGCTCATGCAGTTGACGAACGTCAGGATCGCTGCAACAACGTCAGCGCTGTCAGCAACAGCAGCAGGTGACGACGCGTCCTTCCTGTAGCTGCGGCGGCAGAATGAAGCGACGACGCCTCTCAGCGTACAGTACCGGTGGGTCTGTGGGTCTGTGAGTCTGTGAGTCAGACCAGCCGATTCTCGCGCTAGGTCGATCGGGCAGACCGATGAGTTCAAATAGCCTGTCACTGGAAAAACGAGCAGGGCTCTAGGGACATCGGAATCTAACCTGCAGCGACGCCTCTGTTGTGATATATACAAGGCTGGTCGCCTGTTGAACACCCGCGGATCGTTCCCCCGGGAGCCCGGTGTGACCCTGATGTTGCCAGGCCACGTGGTGGGTGGCTGCTATCGACACCGTCGGGCCCCGGTTGCCAGACGGACTCGGCCCATCTGGCCACGTCTGGTCAGGGCACTGCGCCAGGCGCCCACGCGGGCCGACAGTGCCGCCGTCTTTACAGCTGGCATAGGTATCACCCAGTGTCGCCCGCCCAGTGCCGGCAGGTCTGCATCACTGACACTGGGATTTGGTGTGTATGTATGTGTGCATGTATGTATGTATGTATGTATGTCTGTCTGTCTGTCTGTCTGTCTGTCTGTCTGTCTGTCTGTCTGTCTGTCTGTCTGTCTGTCTGTCTGTCTGTCTGCTCTCCGTGCCTGTGTCTGACCCCGTGACCGGCTGCCGGCAGGCACCATCACCTGCAGCAGTCCGATGGCCCTCCAGCCGGAGGTGCTGGTGCAGCCGACGGCGCCCCACCGCCGCAGTCGCAACCCGGCCTGGTCGCACCACTTCTACGCGCCTCTCGAGCGGACCGTAGAGCTGCACGTGCGGCTGCCGTGCGCCGTGCTGCTGCACCAGGTGCACCTGCAGCCGCACTGCAGCTCGCTGGCCAGTGAGTGCAGCCGCGGACCGGCGAACGGCGGGGACGATATATTTTACCCAGAGATAGATGGATCAGAGATAGAATTTAGAGGCTGTCTTGGCCGGGGTGTCAAGCGATTGGGTATGAACTATGAAAGGAGGTATCTTTTTTTCCAAATCGTTATCTTTCCGGCACATAAATCGAATATTGTATTGAAAATAAACCATCTATGAGTCGATCATTCTATCAGCACGTTTCCTTCTTTATCTCTTAGGCATCGCAGCAGTTGGTGTGCTCTAAAATCCCAGTCATCGTCCGCCCTGTCTGACACGTGTACTGTACTCCTGAGCCGTCTCCTTCACGTGATATCCTTGTTGCGTCCCGTCTAAGTTCATCTGACGGTCTCCTCCCCCGTGTCTCCCCGCAGCGTGTCTCCGTCTGACTGGTCTCCCCCGTGTCTCCCCATGTCTCCGTCTCCCCATGCCTCCCCTCAGCATGTCTCCTCTGGCCATGTCTCCCGTCTTTCCGTGTCTCCTCTGACCGTATCTTCCCATGTCTCCGTCTGATCGTGCCTCCCCGTGTCTCTTCTGTGTCTCCTCTGGCCGCGTCTCCCCTCAGCGTGTCTCCTCTGGTCATGTCTCCCCCGTCTTTCCGTGTCTCATCTGACCGTATCTTCCCGTGTCTATACGTGTCTCCGTCTGACCGTGTCTCCGTCTGATCGTGTCTCCCCGTGTCTGTCGTCTAACCCCGTCTCCCCACGCGCCTCTGACCATGTCTCCTCTGACCGTGTCTCCCCCCGTGTCTCCCCTCAGCCTGTCCCTCGGCGGTGACGGTGGAGGTGACCAGCGGCGGGCCGTCGGCGCCGGTCTGCACCTCGGTGCCCACTGCCGGCCTCACGTTCATCGGTATCGAGCTGGCTCAGCCCACGGTGGCCACTGAGGTGACGCTGCGGCTGCACCGGCCGGCCGATTCGGCCAACCTGGGCCTCTCCCAGCTGCGCCTGATGGTGGCCACCACGTTCGGGCCGACACCGCCGCCGGTACCGGCCGAGACGGCCGCCCACGCCGAGTGGTGAGCGCGGGGACTGGGGAGGGATAACACTGATACTGGCACTGATACCCTGATACTGATACAGACACTGAACCTGATACTGACACTGACTGATACTGACACTGACTGATACTGACACTGACTGATACTGACACTGACTGATACTGACACTGACTGATACTGACAC